>MDKI01097560.1:0-18263 GCA_005239505.1 Nicotiana paniculata | reverse complement strand
ATATATATATATATATATATATATATATATATATATATATATATAAACTGCCCATTCAACTTAGTGAGTAGTTTCAAGTTGGAGTTTCAAAATTATTTTACAGTAAAAATGAAATTAAAAATAAAATAAAATAAAATTTCCAATTTAAATTGGGGAATAGTTTCACGTTGGAGTTTTAAGACAAAATAAACTACATCTAATTAGAAAACCTTTTGAATTTTTAAATTTTAATTAATTGGTTACTCTATTTGTATTAAAAATATAGATATCTTATAATTAGGTATAATAAAAAAAATATAAAAAAATAACCCATTCAAATTGGGGAGTAGTTTCAAGTTGAAGTTATAGATTTTTTTTTTTAAAAAAAATTGCTAATTCAAATTGGGGAATAGTTTTAACTTGAAGTTTTAAAATTATTTTGAAATAATTAAAACTAAAATAAAGAAATAAAAAAACTTTCAATTCAAATTGGGGAGTAGTTTTTTCCTGATATAGTAGTCTTTATACTATTGATGAAGATAAAATTATAATTTAGTAAAAAGTGTTACATTATTTAGATTTTCAATAAATTTCAAACTAATAAAACTAATCAACTAATACAATAGAAAAGAATGTATGAAAAGGTGGGAATAGAGACAATTTTATTATATTTATAAAATTAATTAATAAATAATGAATAATAAATAATAGATAAATAAAACACTCAATAAAATTATTGATAAATTTAGATAATTGAAGAATTTTGAATACTGTAACATAAGTTTAAAAAAAAAAATTCTCAGAGTAATAAATATATATCTATATTATAAAAAAGAGAAGTCATTTCTAAGTATAGAAATAATTGACAAGTTAATAAAAAGTCATATTAGTAAATGTATAGTACTAAGTACTTGTTAATTTAACAATAATAAAGAGTAATAAAGAATAAATAATTTATTTGATTACTATTTAATGTGTATTCTTTTGTTTTGCATAAATTTTGTTATATTTTTGTGCACTACAAGAAATAATAAAATAATAACTAATATTTTAAAATAATATAATATATTAGACTATAATTTTATAAGATTAATATTCTGTTAATTACGCGCGGGTTCTAACAATAGTAATTTCTTAAATACATTAAATAGATAATCTGCCTATATTTACACAGGCCCAACTTGATGCTGAATTTTCCCTCCAATTGGTCAGCCGAATTCAGAGTAAATGAGTAGTATTGTTGTTCGTTTATCGGTTGCAGTTTCACTCGGACAGTGAGCCATTTGGGAATTGTGCATTGAGACGCCATCTGTTTTCCACACAAACACACGAACTGCAGCACCAGAACACGTCACGTAACATAAACCGAAAAAAAAAACTAGAAAAGAGAGAGAGAGAGAGAGAGAGAGAGAGGGAGGAGACCGAAAATCGAAGTATTTCAAAAGTATTTCTTTGATTGACAAAAAAAGGGCAATTTCATAATCCGAATACAGGTTGAACATGGCGATGAAGAGGCCTTTGCTGTGTATGTTGAGAACGATTTACATGAGAGGAGGAAGTTTTAGAAATTTTAGTGCATTTCCTGAAGGCAGCACCACAATTTCCCCTTCTCAAAATCTCATCGATTTGGAGTATGAGTGCAGTGCTCACAAGTAAAACTACTAACTCCCACTTCTCAACTCTTCTTTCTTTTGAATTTGCTAATTACATGTTCCATTTCCTTATCTTGGCCATTCTTGGTTTTTTTTTTTGCCCCTTAAAATTTCAGAATTGATTGTATTAAATTCATTTGTCATCTTATGTTTCTGGGCCTCTTTTGTTTTTGAAAGTCGTTCTTTTTTTTTTAATAGTTTTTTCTCTTTTTGATTTAATGAAGTGTACTTTTCTGGGCCTTGTGATTTGGGTGATTGAAATGAATGTATGCTTAAAAGTTGATTATGGTGTTTTTCCAGGGTCCCTATATAAATATCCATACAGGGTGTGGACCAGAGTTATGATATGTTGATTTTCCTTGTTGTTCGCTTCTACTTCTTGCAAGTCTATCTGCTGTTAGTTCAACGTATGGCCTTTACTTTCCTGATGCATCAATTGTATGGCCTGTTATTATGATTTTAGTGTAATATATTGGAGCCGGAAATTCTGACAAGGGGATTCCAAGAACACTTCCTTAAAGGTTTTCTTTAATTCAACAAGTTATGTAGTATAACATAATTTTTTTTACTTATATATGCAGCATGATTTTCCAGCAAGGGATTCGATTGAATCTCCTTCACTTTATATAGCTCCAACACTGCATAGCATATGGCCAGTAGGTATTCCCTAGTTCTGACATGGAATTGCTAGTTGTAGCGGATAGATATATTAGAAGTTGCAAAACTACAAGTACTAATACGAGCTAGTGGATCAATAGCTCATTTGTCAAACACATAGGCATTTAAGTTCACATGGACAGAGAATCAGTTATCTGTATCCTAGAGCGCTTCCGTGCACTTCAACATTGACCACCATGCCACTGAAACTTTCCTGGTTCCATTAGAAGTTGGCTATTCCTAAAGAAGTAGAATGACGAATGGCAATGCTTCTTGAAGCGAGTTGTTAGTTGTGCGAATTTAGAGGCCTTGTTGAATAGTGAGATTTCAAGAAATTTAGTGCTCGGATTTTGGAACTAGGAGATGGGAAAGATTTCAAGTGATCCTGCCAACCCTCTATTCAGGGAAAGGAAAATAAGAACATCAAGAGGTTGGAAAATATAAGTGGTTTGCTGTGATGCTGTGGTCATGCTGCTGCTGATACTTTCGATGAGATTTTTTATACTATGCTGTTTGTGGCAGTGAAAAAGCAAACAATTAAGATGCATTAACTTTGTGGTCAACTGCTCATGCTTTCGAGAAGAGAAGGACTCCCATTGATTGTGTGCTTAATTAGTGATCATATACCAATTTCTTGTTGCTTTCAATCAATGACTTCTTTGTCGTAGGAGTGCACCACGTATAAGAGTTAGTCAAAGGGATCCTTGTAAGGGAGTTGAATAATGGGAAGTTTGTGCTTTATCCGATATTCAGATCCAAGCTAATGTGGCTCCCGAACCACTAAACTTCGGATATACTCATTCATATGCACTAATGTAGATGAGTACAAATGTTTGTTTCTTGCATATAGTTTTTCTGTTAGCGTGCAAAGTCCGCTGAGTACGAAAGTAGACAAACAAGTCCATAATGCCGGTAACTTAGGGAAATAAAGGAGGCACCAAATTTTTGTGGTTCGACAAATAAGACCTAATCATGGGCCTAAAGGAGCAATTCCATTATATCAAATATACAATAGAGAATATACAATTAGATATAATACTTTAACTAAACCCAAAATATCCTAGAGAATAATCTCAAAAAGACACTCACAAAGAGGTTCATACAAGTGTTTGATTAATTCTAAAAATACTCTTTATTTTGATACAAAAGAAAATACACTAGTATTGTTTCTCAATTTCCGAAGGGTACTTCTAAAGTGAGAAATGATTAACTATGCATAACAAAGTATTATAAAATTGCTTGGCTAATATTTGACCAACAATTCTCAAATTGTTTGGCCAAATATTGACCAACAATGTTTCATGTTGAAAGACCAACAAGAAGCCACGTAATAAATTGGTATAAGAGAAGGCCAACAAGAGAGGTATATGACACATGTACCTTATTCTAGTATAGTCGGGATTATTATATATGTAATGGTGTGTACATGTCTAGACTTTTGACAAGCAGTGAGTTGGTAAGCCGGTAAATGGATTCTCAGGTACTTTAAGGAACTTTAAATGCATGTTTGGAGTTTGGACGAAATACCTATAGTTTGGTTGGTTTGGTAGATTCTGATTATGCAGGTGATCATGACAAAAACAATTTCTTACATGCTATGTATTGGTGGTTGTACTATTAGTTGGAAAACAACATTACAACATGTAGTGGCTTTATTTACTACAAAAGTAGAATATATGATGGAGTAGAATATATGATGATTATCAAGGTAGTTAAAGCAGCCTTATGATCTCTTCAGACTGTTTGCCGAGCTTAGTCTTCACCAAGGTGGTATTACCGGTTCTTTGTGATAGTCGAAGTGTCATTCACTTAATTAAAGATCAAATGCATCACGAGAGGACAAAGCACTTTATGCAAAACATCACTTCATTTAGAAAACCATTGTTGAAGGAAAGTCTTTCTTCGGAAAATCAATACTATGTATTTAAGCTTTACAAAGCCTCTACAATTGTCAAATTCAACCTTGCCTGAATATGATGGATATTTACGGAAAATAATTTGGCTCATTGGGACTTTTACGGAGGAGGAGCAAATTTGATATATTAGTCAAAACTAGGTCAAGGTGGAGATTTATTACGTGGCCTATTTTAGGTCTTTCAATATGAAACATTGTGTGCCAATATTTGGCCAAACAATCTCAGGATTGTTGGCCAAAAATTTTCGCCCAGCAACTTTATAATCTTTTGATAAAGATAACCAATCATTTCACTTTAGAGGGATTATTAGATATTAAGACATATTTCCAGTTTTTTTATCTTGTATCAAAACAAAGAGTATTTTGTGGGAGAGTAAGTGTTGAGAAACACAAGTCTCACCCTCCTTGTGAGTGTTTTGCGTGAGGCTATCCTTTCATATTAGAGTATTATATTTAATTTTATAATCTATTTTTTATACTTGACGATATATTGGAATTGCTCCTTCCTATCCGCGGAGATAAGATTTATTGGCCAAACTATGCAAATTTTGTTTATTTGCTTTAGTTACCGTTATTGTTGGCTTACTTTGTCTAATTCAACACTATCCGGACTCCCGACCTTAGTATATTAGTATTAGAGTCAAGCTAGTGTCACCATCCTGGTAACAACAACATATGTTGACAAATTTGATAGTAATGATAATTTCAACACATGGCAACTCAATATGCAGGCTATTCAGATCTATGATGATCTGGATATTGCCTTGCAGGAAGGCAAAAAAACAGGAGAAAATGACAGATGAGGAGTTTGTCAGCCTTGACAAAAAGCTAAAGTCAGGTATCATAGAGTGCTTTCGTGCTCTTTAACATTTGCCACCATGCCGCGATTTGACATCATTAGAAGTTGGCTACTTGTAGGGAAGAAGAATGAAGAATAGCAGTGCATCTTGAAGTGAGTTCTTAATTTTGAAGTTTAGAGCCTTGTTGAATTGTGAGTTTTCACAAAATTTATGGCTTGGATGCAAAACGGAGAGATGAGAAAGATTTGTAGTGATCCCACCAACTCTCTATCCAACAACAACAACATACCCATTATATTCCCACAAGTGGGGTCTGGGGCAAGTAGTGGGTACGCAGACCTTACCCCTGCAGGTAGAGAGACTGTTTTCGATAGACCTTCGGCTCAAGTAAGCACAATATTAGTAGTAAAGAAATCAATATAAAAAATGAACAAGTCATGGAAAGGAAACATAGCAACAATGGGATATTAACAAACAGAAACACAAGCAATATCAAGTAATAATCTGAGTCCAAGAATATGCCAGAACTAGAGTAATAGTAAAGCTACCGGTATGTAAGGTTATACGTTTTACTATCCACTAACCCTCTACCTTAATTTTCGACCTCCACAACCTCCTATTAAGGGTCATGTCCTCAGTAAGCTAAAGAAGCGATCTATCATGCCTAATCATCTCTCCCAAATACTTTTTAGGTCTACCCCTACCCCCTTCTTAGACCCACCATATGCAACCTCTCACACCTCCTTACTAGGGTGTCCGGGCATCTTCTCCTCACATGCTTGTATCACCTCAGCGTCACTTCTCGCAGCTTATTCTCCGGGGGGCTATCCGTACCTTGTTTTGAATATCTTCATTCCTAATTCTGTTTCTCCTAGTATGCCCACACATCCACCTCAAACTCATTTTCGCTGCTTTCAACTTCTGGACATGAGAATTCTTAACGCCAACACTCCACCACATACAACATAGTCGGTCTAACCACCACTCTGTATAACTTATCTTTAAGTCTTGGTGGCACCTTCTTATCACATAAAACACGAGAAGCAAGCTCCATTTCATCCATCATGCTCGAATACAGTGTGTGATATCCTCATCAATCTCCCCATCAGCTTGGATTACTGACCCAAGATACTTGAACCTACCCCGCTTGGGGATGACCTGGGTATCAAGCCTCACCTCCACTTCATCCTCATGAGTTATGCCACTGAACTTACACTGCATGTACTCCGTTTACCAACCCTCGACAAGGTAAAATTTAAGTGGTTTGTTTTGATGATGTATGTGGTCATATTGCTGGCGATGTACTTTCAGGGAGATCTCTTATGGCTATTTGTGGCAGTGAAAAGCAAACAAATAAGATGCAATAACTTTGTGGTCAACTGCTCACGCTTTCAACAGGAGAACAGTGTTTATTAACTGTGTCTCTTAATAAGTGATTTTATCCCCGATTTCTGGCTGCTTTTTAGCAATGGCTTTTCCGTCACAGGAGTAAAAGAGTTGAATTACACAAAGTCTCTACTTTATCTGTTGCGATCTTTGGACCCAGGAGTCACGTGGCTTCCTGGACCATTAAACTTTGGCTTACTCATTCATGTGCACTAATGAGATGGGTACAGATGTTTGTTTTCTTTTGCATATAATCTTACATCTTGTTGTAGATTCTCTATTCACTCTTTTTACTAAATTCAGCACATTCATATTGAACAAGGAAAAAATAATCCAAGGAGTTGCACTTCAACGTTGCTACTAAAGGTAATTGGAAGTAACACTAGGTTAACAGATTGTAGCTAATATTTGAAGATTTTATTTTTTGTGTTTGCTAATGTCACAGCCCAAAGCATGTTAATTCTTGTGTTATTTGATGATTACAACTTATGTGGGTGGCATTGCGTCGAAATACTGATTTTTCTGGCTGAATTGCAGTTACCATCCGATTCCTATCGTCTTTTCTAAAGCTAAGGGTTCATCCATCTGGGATCCTGAAGGGAAAAAGTATCTTGATTTCCTCTCAGCTTATTCTGCTGTCAATCAGGTAAAAAGAGAAAGAAAAATATTGGACAAATTGGTATCTAAGCAAAATATTGGACAAATTGGCATCTGTTATTAAGTGTTTGCTAAAAATATGTAGAATCAACGTTGTACTATTCTTTTATTGGGATTCTGGCACACATTTGGCCAACTCCATAGATCCTCTTCTTCAGTTGAAGAATTGAAGGGAGCTGTTGTCACCTTTCTTCCCACTTGGTTTTATTTTATCCACTTTGTTATGTTCATATTACCCAATTATTTCCTGTCTGATATATCTGACATAATGTATTGGCACAGAGGTAATCAGCCAGCTTGTCTTACTTAATATATGGTATTAATAAAAGAAACTTAGTAAAGTAGTCGCTAACATGGATTCACTTTAGCAGGTTCATTTTGATGTTATTAACAGCTATATCCTTTTCTCTAACTAATAGAATATATATTTTATCAAATATTTGTAACCAGACAAATGGGTTGCTAAATGTAAGCTTTTCAATTATTAAGTCTGCAGAGCTTCCAAATTTCATGTGTGTGTAAAATTCATACTTTTCCATATGCAACAAAAAATAAAGTTCTTAAAAAAACTATGTTTTACCCTGTACATAAGACTAAGTTGCTCGGACTCTCACTTTCGGTGCCGCACCCATGTCAACACAACATGGGTGCGTGTGGCTGTGGGATCCGTAGCGGATATGATCAATTGCTTTTGGATACTTTAACCAAAATCAATGGGGAATTTTGGGACAAATACAATAATTTTTGGAGTCAAAACAAAAGCTAGGATGAAATTGAAGAAAATGGAATATCTTGTATATAGAAATTTCTATGTTAGTCCTTTTCCTTATATCTCCTTCCCAAATTCTCCTCTCGATTATTATTTTCTCCTTCTCGGAATACCTTGTGAGTTTTTCACATAATGTCTTATAATTTAGACATATTGTTGTAACTCTACTTTTAGATATTTGAATTATTTTTAGTTGAATTCCTGCACTCGTATTCGTACCCCTGAATCTTAAAATGTAGATCATGAAGGATCCAACCTATAGGTCCGCACCTGTATCGGACATCCGCATCCGAGTCCGAGCAACTTAGCTTCAAGACACCTCATGTATATTTCTTTCTACATTTGATATTCTGCAAACAAAGACTAGTATACCACATTTCTCTTATTATGTTTGGGGCTCTAGGGCCCCTCCGCATGGATAAGCATTGATGGACTTCTCTAGGCACCACTTGTTGCTTTCCAAATAATGCCACTGCATATTCCACATCTCCATTGCTGTATCACAGTGCAAAAGTAGATGTCGGGCCGTTCCCTACTTTCTTAGTGATGCTCTTGTACTCCACACCACTTTCATCTAAGTACAGCAGTTGAGAATTCAACTTTATTTAATTTAATATTTGTTATTGTAGAAGAAAATAGTATCGAAATGTTACTTTCATAAGGTTTACATTACACAATGGTTTAGTTTTGAACTAATAAATGGATTTGTTTTTATAAGCATATTAAATATTTTTCAGACGTCCCAAAATCAGTTGTCGCAAAATCTATGCAAGATTCTCAGGATGAATTAAAGTTAATTTTATTTTCGGAAACAACCTCTCTGCCTTTATAGGGTAGGAATAAGGCTGCGTACACACTACCCTATGGGATTAAGTTGGGTTTGTTGTTGTTGTTTATTTTCAGGGACACTGTCATCCAAAGATCATGAAAGCGTTAGCAGAACAGGCTCAAACGCTAACTCTTAGTTCTCGTGCCTTCTATAATGATAAGTTTCCAGTATTTGCAGAATATATAACCAGCATGTTTGGATATGATATGGTGCTACCAATGAACACTGGTGCAGAAGGAGTAGAAACAGCTCTTAAGCTGGCAAGGAAATGGGGTTACATGAAGAAAAAAATACCGAAAAATGAGGTAAAGAAATATACCTTCTTGTTGATTCTTCGTACATTTGGTTTTTGTCAACTTTAGCAGCTTTGAAGAACTTGGGTCACAAATTAATTAAGTAATAGATAGATCTCTTAGAATACGTATATGAAAAGCAATTTCCTCATCTAGATGAGAGTAAATTAATGGTCAAAGGAGTAAAATAATGTGATTCTTCTGGCCAATACCCTTTTGTTTTATAAGCCCCCCCCCCCCCCCCCAAAAGGGGTGGGTAGGAACATAGAAAGAGTAAATTAAGGTGCTTCTTTTCAACAACAAACAGGCTTAATGCTGGTGCATAATCCACCGAGTTTCGAATTGTGCGCCATTGGCCCTGAAATTTAAAACCTCAGGCTTACCATAGGTAAATTACGTGTATGTATTTCTTTGCAAAACTTTATTCTGGGTTAATCTCTTGCTTGAATGTAGTCCCAAAATATTCTTACATAGTCAACACTGTGGTCAAATTCTTTTCTCGTATGACTTTTCTATCCCTAACATTCTGGATTGACTTCAACTACTTGATTTGCTGAGACCTGGTTATTTTATTTCAAACGAGATGACGTGAAGGGTTGGTTAGGAGATGGCATGAATGAACACGCAGTCTCCAGCTGAATACAATCAATCTTGAAGGACTTATAACTTAGGGTGGTGAGTGGACTAGGAGTTAAAAGTCTTGCTTAATGCCCCCAAAAATGATTGGAAGAGAGCTAACGAAGAACAGTAAAACTTGCCTAAGAGGTAAGGCGATAATCCATAGTTGCAGACTGAAGAAAGAATAAAATATCCATCTTCTAACAACTTAATTTTTAGATGAGGCGATTCACATAGTTCAAGCTGACAAAGGGTTCCGGGTTGCAGTCCAGCCACCACCTGTCATAAAAAATTTCCAAGTGCTTGACCTAAGAGAAGAAATCGGACTGACACATGAGACGTGTTGCAGACCTACAATAAAGAAATGAAAATGTTTCCTCTTTAACAGATTAAGCCTTTAAATGAGACAATATATGCAATTCGATAGTTGTTATATCAGCTGAATGAAGCATTCTTTCTCACAACTTGGGGAAGATGGAGAAAATAAGAAAGACTTTACAAGGTCTAAACTGGATGGCCAACATTGCTTTTGATGCATGGTGGCAAGTTCACTTATTCTTTTGTTTTTTTAATGATGGTAGTGTCAGGATCAACTTGTGTGCTTCTCGATTATTTCACCGTGTACCTGTTACCTCCTGCCAGCATAAGTACTGTATAAGTTTACCCACCAAGACTCAGATAGATGGGATGATATCACCTAGTGTTGTTTGCCTCCGCTAGAATTTGAACCTGATACCTCATGGTTCTCCTCCCACTTCATTAACCACTAGGCCACACCCTTGGGTGCGGTGGCAAGTTCATTTCTTTTATTGCCACAGTACCCTTGTGGAACCAATTGTGTAACAAGAACAACTATCATCATCAATTATCTTCTTTTTGTTCTGTTAAAGTGCAAAAAGAATGACCTGGCAAGGGTGTTTTTTTTTTAATTTGGGGGGGGGGAGCAAAGAGTTATATTCACCGCTCTCTCTGTCATTTCAGTCATTTCCTCTGCTATGTTCAGACATGACTTGCCAATCTTGATTGCGCTTAATGAAGATGCTATAGAATTGGAGACTGAAGGTTTTAGAATTAACTTCTGAAAGTTTTTCTCTTTCTTGTGGAACATTTTGTGCAACTTTGTCAATGTCTTGTGCGATTCAGAAAGTTGGAAGACAATTTTACTATTTCTGTTTTTACCCCAATTAAGTTATATAAAATTTTACAAAAGTTTGTGGTGGTTATACAAATGTTATGAAAGTTGAATCCAGAACCTGCTGCATCCAGTTTTATAGTGTATTCCTACTTTTGAATTCAAGTCAACTGTATCTTTCCGATAATTGAACTTCACCTTAAAGTTTCCTAACGACTCCATAAATGTCATGTCCTCTTTATGAAGATTGGCCCAGAAGTCTGTTGAAACTTTTCAGTATATATTGTTTAAATTTGTCATTTGCAGGCTATCATTGTCTCATGCTGTGGCTGCTTCCATGGTCGGACATTGGCGGCGATCTCCATGAGTTGTGACAATGAAGCTACTCGTGGTTTTTGGCCCCTATTGTCTGGGCAACTTAAAGTTGATTTTGGAGATGCTGTTGCCCTTGAAAAATTATTTAAAGGTACGTAAAGGTCATGCCTGTAAAGGTGATGAATCTTCTTGGCAATATAATGGTGGTCAAATACATACTTCCTAATTGCAAACATAGTTGTTGAAGCTCATTGTTTTTCACTATTATGGTTTCAGAGAAAGGAGATCAGATAGCTGGCTTTTTGTTTGAACCAATTCAAGGAGAGGCTGGGGTATGTATATTCTTCAACCAATGTGACCATTTAGAAATGTATAGTGTGTCTAAGATCATATCTAATATGTTATAACAAACACAAATATTTGCTTGGAGAGGGCTCTACCTGCCCTCAGCCTAAAATTTCCATTGCCTTTTATTTGTTTAATGTTTTGTTCATGCCACCTGGAAAGGGCACTGCGACGGGAAGATAATGAAGTCTTGTTACTATATGTTTATTGTCACTTGTCCCAATGGAAAAGTATTGTGCTTATTCTGTACCATACATGATATTTTTCTTCCTCACCAGGTTATAATTCCACCAGAAGGTTACCTGAAGACTGTTAGAGATCTTTGCTCAAAGTACAATATTTTGATGATTGCTGATGAAATACAAAGTGGCTTGGCACGTTCTGGTCGATTGCTGGCTTGTGATTGGGAAGAAGTTCGTCCAGATGTTGTTGTAAGGGAGTCATAGTTTTTATAAGAAGACTGAAATTTGTTTTGAACGTATGCTACTAGCTTGAGTCTGGAATTTTGGTCATGCTCCTAAATTTTGAAAATGTGCTGTGCAGATATTGGGAAAAGCATTAGGTGGTGGAGTGTTGCCTGTGAGTGCTGTACTTGCAGATAAAGATGTTATGCTTTGCATTCAGGCCGGAGAGCATGGAAGGTTGCAAATTGCTATATGAGAAGTTCTCGCAACAGTTAATTTATTTTGACTTGCAGTTAATTTTAGATGAGTTAGTTACTTTGAAAAGAGCAAATTAGGGATTCCGATCAACTTTCTAGAGTTCATTTGCCTTGCACAATTCTATGTTTTATTGATGTCAATGATGCCTTGGGTGTTGTTCAAAAAATTATGAAATGATGGAGTGCTTGTTAATGGGATAAAAATGGTTTTATTTGAACCTTATGGTGCTTTTATGGCTTGTGAAGGAGAATAAAGATTGCCTTGACTAAACTATCGACTAAGCCTACTCCAGATTCTAGTATCTTTCCAGTCTTTTTCTTTTCCTTATCAACAAAAAAAAAAGGGACTGAAAAAAGATACTAGAACCTGGAGGAGTCGATAATTTAGTCAAGGCAATCAGGGTGCCAATTTCTTAATTCTTCTTCTTTGTATAACACGCCAAGATTTTATATCCAATTCTTGTCTGCATTGAGGTCCAGTTTCTTCCCTATAGAGTTATACTAGTAATTTTTGCTAGCCAAACCATCATCCAGCAGTGTGGACGACCGGCTTTAATCTTCCAATGGCTATGATTTTAAGGTGAAAAGTGTTGCTTTAAATTAAAACCATGTTGTGTTCCGGTTCTTCTGTTTCAGTAAATGTATTTGAAGAAAAAGTAAATTAAATTTTAAATCCTGCTCTGTATGAGGTTTACCCGTACGATTTTAAATGGACTTGAATTGGGCCTATAGCTAGTTTTGACCTTGCTATATACAACTACCATAGATCAATGCAGTCATGACTGTGTATGCTTTTTATTTCTTTCCATTAAATTTGTTTCTGTATAATGATACATGCCTTTTTTTCTTTTTCAATCACATCAGCACCTTTGGGGGGAATCCTTTGGCGAGTGCAGTTGCAATTGCATCTTTAGACGTCATAAGAGAAGAAGGACTTGCAGAGAGGTATCAACTTCCTTCCCTCACACCAGATGTTTTGTTGCATATATAGTGCTCTGGATCTGCCTCTGGCCCAAGGGTTGGGTGTTGTGGGGGAGGGTTAGGGAATGCTTCAGAAATTACGTCAAACTTATGATGTTTAGCATGAAATGCTCTTCATGTAGGGAGTAATTCCTCTGCTCATAATTGGGCAGGAAAACAGATGAATTACACTGGTTATATGATAGTAGTTATGTGGTCATGTCGTAAATCTTTTTTGTATAAATCACCTGATAGATCCTGCATTTATATTGTTTTGGTAAGCAGCAACTTTTGAAAATCACAATAAGTAATAATGGTTTCTTCGATAATAGATCTGCTCAGATGGGAGAGCAACTTAGACATCAGCTGATGAAGGTTCAAGAGCAGTTTCCTAATTTCATAAAAGAAGTTCGAGGGAAAGGCCTATTCAATGCTGTGGAGCTTAATAGCAGGTCCTTATTACCTGTGACAGCTTATGACATATGTATGAAACTGAAGGAGAGAGGAATTCTTGCTAAGCCAACTCATGATTCTATAATACGCTTGACGCCCCCGCTGTCAATGAGGTATGCCCTTTTTTCAAAATGTTATACTTTCTGCATATCCCCCTTTTTATGTTTGGAGATATGAGTAACATTTCTTGTGAGCAAGTTATGAACCTAGCTAGTGATCAGCAGTATAAACGATCCAAAAAAGAATTATCAGCAGTATAATCCTATTTCTATCTTTTTTGTTTCATAGGAGAACGTTTCCTGTTATAACATGGAGACAATTTTGTTCACCTCCAATATTCCCACTTCACATCCTCTATAGTGTCTCTAACTATTCCTTTTTGTTATTTTTTAGAAGAAAATTTAACGTGTATTCTTTTGAGAAGTTAGAAAAATGAAAATTTAGACCCTTCGAACTGAAATATATGAATTTTCATGTCAGCTGGAAATAGCATGCTAAATTTGTAGGACCACCATGTAGCTACATTTTTTACAAGTTATCGTTAATATGATTAGACTTTGCTCCGCACTTTATCATTGGAGAAGTTAATTTAACTTGCTTTTTTCCTTCTTTTCCAGGATAATGGTTATTTTGCTGCTTTTCAATTGAGAGTATTGTGAACTTGTATAACTTTTCAAAAAATGAAATCAAATTAAGTAACTTTCAGCCCACAATATAACTCAGTATTCTACTTGAAATTAAGGAATGCAAATATATTCTCAATGTCAAATTATGTTGCCGAATGCTTATTGCTCAATAATGTGTTCCACCAGTATGAGTTGTTTATTTCTGACAATTGTCCTTCCATTTTCAATTGTTGCAAGTTGGTTGTTAATTTGGCATCAGTGGTAAAACTTGAAATAACAACTCCAATTAAAAAATTCGGACAGTTTCTGCAGTTGTTTTCTCGAAAGATCAGCTCATACAACTCCCTGTATCTACCAACTAGTGGTCTTCTCATATAAGCGGTGAAAGTTGAGAGTATCTACTATATAAATACAATTTCAGGAATCTATCAAGTTTGGGTTTATGAGTTTAGCAATCTAAATGTCCCCCATCTGAAAGTTATTATCATTTATTTGGCATTTGTGAACCTCTTTTTTCTTTCAGATTTGATGGAACTATTTGTCAAACTCTCAACACTAGTATGTATTATGCATGCCTCTTTCTCAATCTGTTTTTATTTTCTTGTCACCATTTGGTCTCTCGGCCTTGCAATGTTTAACGGTGGACGAGGAACAACAAATTCAACCCCATCGTTCTTTGCCATTTCAATCTATCCTACTGATTTACTCACATGCAATCCCTACATCTCTTTAAATAGCTGGTCTTCTTTTGTGTGATGTGTAGCTCGAGTCTGATTATATTATAGTATAGGAAAAATAGAGGAGTAAATCCCTCCTCTGTAGCATGTTCTATATTTATTTGGACATGAGTAGCTCAACTTTAATTCTTTTTTTTTGGATCAGTAAAAATGGTCTACTTTACTTATCCTTCGCACAACCTCCAAAGTGGAAAATGTAAAATAGGCAAGTGGATGTTCCTATAGGAAGATAGCTGTAGGCTTGGTTCATGATGTTAATTATCATAGGTGTAAATCTTAAAGTTCCCGTGCATCTTCATGTGTCAAGGATGCGAGTCTTATTTCCTAGTTTATCTGAATCAGGTGTACCTGAGCTGCAGTCTAATGTATGTACGGGGGCTAATCGTATTGTAAAGTAATATTCCTACAACTCGATATATATGTCACTCAACTGTCTTATTGTTGTATTCACAGTTTGGAGGAGCTCCAAGAAGGCTCTAAGGCCCTGCATGATGTTTTTGAGCTTGATCTACTGAAGATGCAGAAAGAGAAGCCAGCAACAGTTTCCCATGCTACATGTAGTGTCTGTGACCGCTGTGGCCGCAACTTATATGGCTCTTCATAACATATTGAAAGTGGAGGTAGTTTCCATAGATAGCAGTAGGCACCGTCTTCTTGTTCTACACTATACAGTTCGTATCAATCGATATGCTTTCCCATACGCCATCATAAAAAGAATCATCACTGTACTCCAGATGTCTGAATTTATGTATGATCAACTATTTGGTGCCCGTTAAAACCATTATCTGTGGCATGCTTGACATCAGGCACTATCTAACTACTTATATTTTGAGTTTTTGCATACTGAGAAATGCAAATAAAGTGTCTGTTTGTTGTCTTAATTTGTGTGTATAAACATGTCAAAGTTGATTTCCAACCTCATGAATAGAACTGGAAATTCAAGAAAATCTTTTTTGTCTGAGACCTTCTGGTATCTGCATTCTGCTGCTTGCCTCTGGACCATCACACACATTATCCACATTGCTTGTCTTGTTGATTGTTTCATAATGGGATTACAGAAAGAGATAGTATGCTATTTGAGCAATTGTTTGATGTTGTCATTATCTAGATCTGCAAAAGTACATTAATGTCGGATTAATTTTATGGATGGGGGGTTCAACTTTCACTTTATTGCACCATAGTCATTAGTCACTATACTATTTTTGTAATGAAAAAGTCTTCCAATTTTACCCAAGTATCACGAAAGTCTCTAAGCTATTTTTTTGTAACCAAAAGTTCACTCTATTTTGTTTAAGTATAATAACAAGTTATTGGGAGGAGATAAAAGGATAAATTTTCTATGATATTTGTTAGGCAAAGTTGAATTTAACTTAATTTTACGGTTTAAGAAATGATCTAGTGACTTCCAATGATACTTGAGAAAAATTGAGGCTTTTTGGTTACAAAAAAAGAAAATAGTTTAGCATTGGTGAAACGGGCTTGTCAGTTTTCAAGTTATCGAAAAATAGTCTGCGTTTGCAAAGTCATTGAAAAATAGTCGTTGTTTTGCTGAAACACTTTTTCAGCATAATATGCGGGATTATGGTGCTCCTACATATAAACTTCCTGCATTTTATATTGGAGTTTTAGCACACTGAAAGTTCCATGCTGGATTATGGAGCTCCTGCAAATAAACTTCTCGTATATTATGTTGGAATTCCAGCACATTATGCTGAAAGCTCATATGTAAAATATTCGAACTCAAGCATATTATGTCAGAATATTTTTGAATTTTTAAAGGTGTTTTTGTCCAAATTATATTATTACCTAAAAGAATTGTTAAATTTAAATTACTTTTGAAACCGTAGCTAGTTTTCAATTTTCAGTTATAAATCTAGCTATTTTTTATTTTTTTTCCCTACAAATTTGAGTGAGTCAACATCCATGAAATTACCTCGAAGAGATGCTAAACTTCTCTAAGCTTTATTCTTTAGTCGATTATTTTATGTTAGCATAGTTGACGGGAATTTGGTATTTGAAATTTTGCCAAAATATAGACAAAATTTATGGTCAAACATATGTTCGCCAAATAAAACCCAAGTTTATTTTGACAAAATCTATGGTCAAACGGGTCCTAAGTCACTTACACCTTTATAATGCCTCAAATGGAAAGTAAGGAAAGTCGATAAGCTTTTCAGAGATCACTATGACTCGAGATCAAAGATTGCCATGTTCCTTATGCTATCGGGGGATTTGCAGTCGTACCGTATATTTGTGTCACCTTTTAACTTGTATTCTATTTTTAAAAGTTATTGATTTGGTAGGCAGCTGACAAAAAATCCGTAATAATATGACAATTACACTCCTAACAAATTGCGTGATCTGCAACCTCATTCGTGAAAAAAGATCTCCTCTCCTCTCCTCTCACCATCTTTATCAAAAAATCAGAAACTTGTCCAGATTCATCTTCAGAATCATACTTGCATAAAGTTGTTTCACCTTGAAGCTAAAACTTCATGCTAATGTAGCATGAAGTTGTTTCATGTTGAAGCTAAAACTTCATGCTAATATAGCATGAAGTTGTTTCACCTTGAAGTTAAAACTTCATGTTAATGCATGCTGAGGTTATTTATCCTACAGTCTACAGTTTTGTCATGAGTTTTATCCGACTTCAGTCTAAACATGCTTAAGTTTTTTAATTCATTTACTAAAACTTCAGAGTAAACATGCTTAAATATTTTTCTTGTTGCATGTTTTTAATGAGTTTTTGCTAATGAATGATGAAGTTATTTAGTTCATTTACTACAACTTCAGATTAAACATGCTTAAGTTATTTAGTTCATTTGCTAAAACTTCAGGCTAAACATGCTTAAGTTTTTTAGTTCATTTGCTAAAACTTTTGGCTAAACATGCTTAAAATTTTTAGTTCATTTGCTAAAACTTTTGGCTAAACATGCTTAAGTTTTTTTGTTCATTTGCAAAACTTCAGACTAAACATGCTTAATTTTTTTTTTTTCATTTGCTAAAACTTCAGACTAAACATGCTTAAGTTTTTAGTTCATTTGCTAAAACTTCAGACTAAACATGCTTAAGTTTTTGTCTTGCTGTATGTAATTTTCTAATGAGTTTTTTCTAATGCATGCTGAAGTTAATTAGTTCATTTGCTAAAACTTCATACCAAAACATGCTAAAATTTTGTCCTGCAGTCTACAGTTTTGCCAATAACCATGAAAGGCAAAATCATCTTTTAAACGTTTTTAACAAAAAAAAATGGGAATGGATGCAAACGAAAAATAAAACGGGTATAAGTTAAAAGGGGGCGCCTCATACAATATTTACTATGCTATCTTGTGGTCAATATATATAGTTTAGCATGCGATAGGGGTAGGGTAGGTAGTTGGAAAATGACACTGTATATCCGCTCTTAAAATAATAGTCAAAACAAATATATATATATATATATATATATATATATATATATATATATATATATATATATA
>MDKI01213184.1:0-17848 GCA_005239505.1 Nicotiana paniculata | reverse complement strand
AATTAACACGAAAATTCAACAAAAATCTGTGAAATTAATTTATTTTATCGAATTTTGTAGGAGTATATGGTGGGTAAAAAATCACATGCTCACAAAAGGCTACAAAATTTCTAAGTTTAAAACATCCCGAAGCCTACCCGAAACTCACCCGAGCCCTCGGGGCTCCAAACCAAACATGCACGCAAGTCTAAAAATATACTACAAACCTTCTCGTGTGATCAAATCGCTAAAATAACACCTAAAACCACATATTTAGCATCAAAACTCATGAATTTCTCAAGAACACTTCAAAATTACTATCTTTACAACTGGACGTCTGAATCACGTCAAATCAACTCCGATTTCTACCAAATTTCACATAGATGACTAATCATTATAATAGATCTGTACCGGGCTCCGGAACCAAAATACGGGCCCGAACCAAAGAGTTTAAACATTAATCAATTTTCTTAAATCCTTTTAAATTTCAGTCTAATAATTTCATCAAAAATTCATTTCTCGAGCTAGGGACCTCGGAATTCGATTTCGGGCATACACCCAAGTCCCATGTTTTACTACGGACTTTTCGAGACCGTTGGAACACGGGTCCGGGTCCGTTCACTCAAAATGTTGACCAAAGTCAACTAAAAGTTATTTTTAAATCTCAAAAATTATCATTTCATATATTTTCACATAAGGCTTTCTGGATTCACGTCCGGACTACGCATGCAAATCGAGGTGAATAAAAATAATATTTTTAAGGCTAATGAGCTCGGAATAGAGTCTTAATTCATAATATGACCCTTTGGGTCATCACAATCTCCACCTCTAAAATGAATGTTCGTCCTCGAACGGACATAGAAAAGTACCCGAACTGGCGAACAAGTGGGGATATCTACTCCACATGTCCGACTCGGACTCCCAAGTAGCTACCTCAACGGGCTGATCTCTCCACCGCACTCGAACTGAAGGGTAACTCTTTGACCTCAACTAACGAACTTGCCGGTCTAGAATGGCTGCCGGCTCCTCCTCATAAGTCAAATCCTTGTCCAACTGGACAGAGCTGAAATCCAACATGGGACGGGTCACCATGATATTTTCGGAGCATAGACACATGGAATACTGGATGAACCGAGGATAATCCTGGAGGCAATGCAAGTGTATAAGCTACCTCCCCCACTTTCTCGAGAATCTCAAATGGCCTGATATACCTAGGGCTCAACTTGCCCTTCTTCTCAAATCTCATAACACCCTTCATGGGCGATACCCGAAGTAATACCCTCTCTCCGACCATGAATGCTACATCACGAACTTTCCGGTCGACATAACTCTTTTGCCTGGACTGAGCTGTACGAAGTCGATCCTATATAATCTTGACCTTGTCCAAGGCCTCCTGAACTAAGTCAGTACCCAATAACCAAGCCTCTCCCGGCTCAAACCATCCAACTGGCGATCTGTACCGTCTACCATATAATGCCTCATAGGGAGCTATCTGAATGCTCGACTGGTAGCTGTTGTTGTAGGAAAACTCCGCTAACGGCAAGAACTGATCCCACGATCCTCCGAAATCTATAACACAAGTGCGGAGCATATCCTCCAAGATCTGAATAGTACGCTCGCACTGCCCGTCCATCTGAGGATGGAATGTTGTGCTCAACTCAACTCGCGTACCCAACTCATGCTGTACTGCCCTCCAAATGTCCGAGGTAAACTGTGTACCTCGATCAGGAATGATAAACACGGGCACACCATGAAGGCGAACGATCTACCGAATATAAATCTCTGCCAACCGCTCCGAAGAGTAAGTACTTGCCACAAGAATGAAGTGCACTGACTTAGTCAGCCTATTCACAATAACCCACACGGTGTCGAACTTCCTCTGAGTCTGTGGGAGTCCAACAACAAAGTCCATAATAATGCGCTCCCACTTCCACTCAGGAACCTCCATCTGCTGAAGCAAACCACTGCGTCTCTGATGCTCATACTTCAGGTGCTGGCAATTCAAGCACCGAGCCACGTAAGCAACAATATCCTTCTTCATACTTCGCTGCCAATAATGATGCCGCAGGTCCTGGTACATCTTGGTAACACCCAGGTGAATAGAATACTTAGCACTGTGAGCCTCCTCAAGGATCAACTCACGAAGCCCATCAATATTTGGCACACACACTCACCTTTGCATCCTCAAAACACCGTCATCTCCAACTGTAACCTGCTTGGCACCACTGTGCCAAACTGTATCCCTAAGGACCATCAAGTGAGGGTCATCATACTGCAGATCTCGGATATGCTCAAATAAGGAAGACCGAGCGACTGTACAATCTAGAATATGGTTGGGCTCTGAAATATCCTACCTCACAAAATGGTTGGCCAAGGTCTGAATATCTGAAGCTAGTAGTCTCTCACCGACTGGAATGAATGCCAGGCTGCCCATACTCACTACCTTCCTACTCAATGCATCGGACAACACATTGGCCTTTCCCGGATTATACAATATAGTGACATCATAGTCTTTCAATAGCTCTAACCATCTCCTCCGCCTCAAATTGAGATCCTTTTTCTTGAACAAATACTGAAGGCTGCGATGATCCGTGAAAACCTCACACGACATGCCATAAAGATAGTGCCTCCAAATCTTCAATGCGTGAACAATGGCTGCCAACTCTAAGTCATGGACAAGGTAATTCTTCTAATGAACCTTAAATTGTCGAGACGCATATGCAATCACCCTGCCTTCCTGCATCAATACCACTCTGAGCCCCACGCAGGAAGCATCAAAATATACCGTGAAAGATCCTGAACCTAATGGCAATACCAACACCGGTGCTAAAGTCAAGGCTGTCTTGAGCTTCTGAAAACTCGCCTCACACTCCTTCGACCATTTGAATGGGGCACCCTTCTGAGTCAACTTAGTCATTGGGGCTGCTAAAGATGAAACCCCTCCACAAACCCACGGTAATAACCTGCCAAACCCAAGAAGCTCCTGATCTCCATGGCTGAAGTGGGTCTAAGCTAGTTCTTGACTGCCTAAATCTTCTTAGGATCCACCTGAATACCCTCTGCTGATACGGCATGACCCAGGAAAGAGATTGAATCCAACCAAAACTCGCACTTTGTAAATTTATCATACAACTGACTGTCCCTCAAAGTCTGAAGCGCTATTCGGAGGTGCTGATCATGCTCCTCCCGACTGCAGGAGTATATTAGAATGTCATAAATAAACACAATTATGAAGGAATCTAGATAAGGCTCGAACACCCGATTCATCAAGTCCATAAATGCTGGGGGGGCATTGGTCAAGCCAAAAGACATCACCAGAAATTCATAGTGCCCATACCTCGTCCGAAAAGATGTCTTAGGGACATCGGATGCCCTAATCTTCAACTGATGGTAGCACGATCTCAAATAGATCTTTGAAAACACCTTGGCACCCTGAAGCTGATCAAACAAATCATCAATACTCGACAACAGATACTTGTTCTTGAGAGTGACTTTGTTCAATTGCCGGTAATCTATACACATCCTCATCGATCCATCCTTCTTCTTCACGAAAAAAATCGGTGCACTCCAGGGCGAGACACTAGGTCTAATAAAGCCCTTATCAAGCAAATATTACAGTTGTTCCTTCAATTATTTCAACTATGGTAGGGCTATCCGGTATGGAGGAATAGAAATGGGCAGAGTGCCCGGAGCCACATCAATGCAAAAATCAATATCCCTGTGGGGTGGAATCCCCGACAGGTCTGCAGGAAAAACTTTGGGAAACTCACGAACAACATGCACCGAATCTATAGAAGAAACCTCAGCATTAGAATCACGAACATGAGCCAAATAGGCCAAATTCCCCTTCTCGACCATGTGATGAGCCTTTGTATAAGAAATAACCCTGCTGGAGGAATGACCAGGAGTCCCTCTCCACTCTACTCGAGGCAACCCCAGCAAAGCTAATGTCACTGTCTTGGCGTGACAGTCCAAGATAGCGCAATAAGGTGACATCCAATCCATGCCCAATATGACATCGAAATCAACCATATCAAGAAGCAAAAGGTCTACCCTGGTCTCAAGACTCCCAATAACGATCACACACAAGCGATATACTCGATCTACAACAATAGCATCCCCCACGGGCGTGGACACATATATACGGATGCTCAAGGAATCACGGGGCACGACTAAATATGAAGCAAAGTAAGATGACACATAAGAGTAAGTAGACCCCGAATCAAACAGAATTGAAGCATCTCTATTGCAAACTGAAACGGTAACTGTGATAACAACATCGGAGGACTACGCCTCAGGTCTAGCCGGAAATGCATTAAATCGGGGCTAGGCTCCACCACCCTGAACCATGTCTCTTGGACGACCTCTGGCAGGCGGACCTCCACCTCTAGTGGGTTGGCCTCCACCTCTAACAATATTTCCCCTAAATCTGGCTACCTGACCCCTACCCCTGGCTGGTTGGGCAGGTGATGCGGCAGCTGGTGCCGGAATTATATCACGAGAACCTTGATATTGGGAACTACCCGACGCGCGAGGGCAATATCTAGTAATGTGCCTCGGGTCACCACAAGTATAACAAGACTTCGGCTGCTAAGACTGCTGGCTGGCAAACTGACCCTGTCGACCTGTATAACCATCCTAAAATCTCTGAAGAGGAGGTGCACTAATAGGAGCTGGCTGATCAAAATAAGGCATGTAAGAGCCGCGACCACCTGGGCACCGTGGGATGCCTGAAGTGCTGAATGGAATGTCCTGGAAGAATGGCCTCTACTAAAAGTACCCCCACCTTCAAATGAGGCACCGCTGAATCCACCGAATGGCGAGGTCTCTTTTCTGATCCCTGACCTCCCAATCTAAGAACTACCTCAACTCGCCGGGTCACATTAGCCACATCCTGGATAGAGATCCCGCTCCCTGTCTCCTTAGCCATCTGCAATTTGATAGGCTGAGCAAGACCCTCAATAAATCTCCTAACCCTCTCCCTCTCTGTGGGTAGCAAAAGAGTAGCATGACGGGCCAAATCCATGAAACGGGTCTCATACGGCATAACAGTCATGCTGCCCTGCTGGAGACGCTCAAACTGACGGCGGCGCTCCTCTCTAGTAGTAATAGGTAGAAACTTCTCCAAGAAGAAGTGTGAAAACTGATCCCAAGTAAGAGTAGGTGACCCAGCTGGTCTAGTCAATAGATAATCCCTTCACTATTTCTTGGCAGAGCTAGTCATCTGGAAAGCAGCAAAGTCGATCCCATTGGTCTCCAAGATACCCATGTTCGGAAGAACCTCATGACAGCTATCAAGGTATTCCTGGGGCTCCTCTGAAGTGGCACCACTGCAATGAACAGGGAAAAGCTTGATAAACCTATCCAATCTCCATAAAGCATCAAAGGACATAGTTGTCCCATCAACGAGCGGTGTTGCAGCAACTGGCGAAACTACCCCAACTGGATGGGCTGTTGGGGTCTGAAGCTGAGGAGTAATCTGCTCCGTAGTGTGGGTAGCATGAGTCTAGACTCCTTCTCCAGCCTGAGATACGGCTGGTGTCCTGGGGAGTGCACCAGTCTGGGCTACACTCTCCATAAGGCCTACTACTCGGACCAAGGCATCTTGAAGAACCGGGTAGAAATAAACCCATCTGGGACCTGAGCTGGTCCCGCCGGAACGGTCTGAGATGGAGCCTCTCCACCGAGTTCTGTCTGAGGCTCCGCAACTGGAGCTGCTGCCTGAGCACTAGACTGAGTCCTGCCCCTACCTCGGTCTCTGGCATGGCCTCGACCTCTACCCCTTATAGGAGCTGCTACTACTGGAGGGTCCGACTGTTGGTCAGCAAAAGATGAGGTACGTGTTCTCACCATCTGCGAGAGAATAAGAATAGAAGAGTTCAATCAATATGGGGATAACAAGAATCGCACGACAGAGTTGAATAAAAGTGAACTTGTTCCTAACTTTATAGACTCTGGGGGATAAGCACAGACGTCTCCGTACCGATCCCTCAGACTCTATTAAGCTTGTCCGTGAATTGTGAGACCTAGGAAACCTAGTGCTCTAATACCAACTTGTCACGACCCGATTTCCCACCGTAGGGACCGTGATGGCGCCTAACTCTATACTTGTTAGGAAATCCAACATTAGAGGGTTACGACATTAATAAAATTAAAATATATACAAAGTTTTACTACCATCCAATATATGATACCAAAAATAGCAAATGAAATAGTCTACGATACTGCAAAAATAATACTAATCTCTAGCTACCCAGGGTTTGGAGTTACAATTCACGAACTACTAAGAATTTACTACAAGTATTTGGCTGAAAGATATCACTGATTTGAACTAAATAAAACAACAACTGAATAATAAGGAAGAGACTCCAGGAAGCTGCGGATGTCAGCAGATCTACCTCATGTCTCCGTGCGAATAGTATGCTACAACTCGAACTCAGCTCGGACCTAAACCTGATCTGTACAGAAAGTGCAGAGTGCAGTATCAGTACAACCGACCCCATGTACTGGTAAGTGTCGAGCCTAACCTCGGTGAAGTAGTGACGAGGCTAGGACAGGACACCACATAAAGACCTGGATATGTATAATCATGCTATTGGAAATAATAACAAATAAAGAATTAAAACAGTAATTAATTGGAAGAGGACATACAATGGGGAATTTTAACATAAGGAGTGAGAAATACGAGAAGACAGAAATAAACAGTGATTAACAAACAAACAAATTAAGCAACTAAAATAGAAAGGAAATCTGCACGTGCTACGACCCAAATTCCCAACCCACGGGATCGTGATGGCGCCTAACACAATACTTGCTAGGCAAGCCAATGTTAGAAATTTAATTAACCATTTTCTCTTAAAATTTACCTATGCATAACATAACCATTTTAAAGATAAACTGAATCTAATATTTCCCAATAAGTAACTCCATGAATAATAATAATAACCAAATAAATAAGCCGAACCTCGAACTAAATATATATAACCATAATCCTACCCAAGGTCTAGTATCACAATTCACGAACTACTAAGAATACTACAAATAATGGGCTGAAAGAAGTATATATGTCTGTTTCGAATGAAATAAAACAACAACTAAATAGTGTAGAGAAGACTCCAGGAGTTTGCGAACGCCAGCAGATCTACCTCTTTTCTCCAATGAAAATGCGCAGCTACTAAAATCTCCCAACTCTGGCCGGTACCTGGATCTGCATAAAAGAGTTCAGAGTGTAGTATCAGTACAACCGACCCCATGTACTGAGTAAGTGCCGAGCCTAACCTCGACGAAGTAGTGACGAGGCTTCGGCGTGGCATTAACAATATAACCTGTGAACAATATATAATAAAGCAAGAAGAAATAATAATAATAAATTAAATAACCAGTAACTTGCAACAGTAAATAAAAACAATTGGGATAACTCCTTTAAGATATCATCTATAATCAACTACTCAAAATTTCCAAGTTTCAATTTAAATCACAATAAAAATCAGAGTATGAAAACCTTTTTAATAAAACCAGAGTTTTTCAAAACCTTATTTTTGAAAATCAGTAAAACATAATTATTCTCCCTTATCGCTCCTTGCTGCGGCACGCAACCTGTTCCTACCTGTCCACCCTTATTGCTCCTCCCTATATATATATATCACCCTTATTTATCCTATTGCGGCGTGAAACCCGATCCCACCTGTCCACCCGTATCACTCCTTGTTGAGGCGTGCTGCCCATTCCTACCAGACATATCATATCAGTTCATTTACGAAAACTTTCACAATTCAGACCAAGCCTTTCACAACATTTTTGTATCAGCAATTGTAAACTGAAGCTGTAAAACTCATAAACTTCATCAATTATCATTTCACAACGAAACCAACTGGAAATTATATACATATCGTAACACTGACATCCAGCTCAATCCTTATGTAACATAACAAAACCAAGAGAATATCCAACACTTCCAAAATACTTGAAACAATACTTAACAATAAGTTAACGAATCCAAATCGACATATAAGCATCAATGATCATGAAACAATTAAGCCCGGAAGCAAATAATTGGAAACGGGGAAAGGATCATGTTTAACAAAAAATTTGGTGGTGCATAGATACTCGTCACCTCACCTATACACCACACACATGCAAATTCACATAGCATTTAAGTTGGGGATTCCTATTCCCTCAAGACAAGGTTAAACCAAGCACTTACCTCAAATTCGCAGGCCACTCACTGCTCAATTAC
The DNA here is from genome assembly GCA_005239505.1 of Nicotiana paniculata. NCBI lineage: Eukaryota > Viridiplantae > Streptophyta > Magnoliopsida > Solanales > Solanaceae > Nicotiana > Nicotiana paniculata. Next base: position 9,633 of record MDKI01213184.1, on the reverse strand, counting down.
TGCTTTTCCTCTAACCCGCTCGAATCTAATCATAATTAGTTTAATATCATTAATTTAGGCTAAAGGAACTAACTTTACTGAAAAATCATTGTTTCCCTAAGTTTTCTAAAAAAAGTTAAAACTCGACCCCGGGCCCGCTTGGTCTAAACTCGGGGTTCGGACCAAATTCTGTTTACCCATTCACCCCCGATCCCGAACATGAAATTAGTTTCGAAATTCGACCCCAATTTGATGTCAAAATTTGATTTTTACAAAATTCTCTAATTCTACCCAAACCCCCAATTTCTACCACGAAAACCGTTGATTTTTGCTTGAAAAGTGATGAAAAACGATGTGTATTTGAAAGAAAATAGTTAATGAACACTTACCTATGATTTTGGAAGAAAAAGCCTTGAGAAAATCGCCCTAGGTCTTCTACCCTTGTGAAAAATAAGAAGAAAAAAGCTGGAGTTCTAATTAATATGAACTCATTGCCCGACCCTCGCACCTGCGGTGCCTGGGTCGCACCTACGCTTGCGCACGTGCGGAAGAGATTCCGCTTCTTCGGAAAAGAGCTGGGTAGATTGGGCCGCACCTACGACTTCATTACCGCTTCTGCGGTCGCGCACCTACGCAGAAGGGTCCGCACCTGCGGACGTAGGGGAGCCCAGGCTTGGTCGCACCTGCGGGCTTCCGCTCGCACCTGCGGCTCAAGGCTCGCAGGTGCGGGCACACCAACACAACTATGACACCAATTTTACAAGTTCAAAACATCCCGAAGCCTACCCAAAACTCACCCGAGCCCTCGGGGCTCTAAACCAAACATGCACGCAAGTCTAAAAATATCATACGAACTTGCTCGGGAACCAAGTCAACTAAAACCAAATTTTAAATTCCAAAAATTATTATTTTTCATATTTTCACATAAAAGCTTTCCGGTTTCACTCCTGGGCTGTGCATGCAAATCGAGATAAATAAAATTAATCTTTTTAAGGCTAATGAGCCTGGAACGGAGTCTTAATTTATAAGATGACCCTTTGGGTCATCACAATCTCCACCTCTAAAACAAACGTTCATCCTTGAATTGGACATAGAAAATTACCTGAATTGGCAAACAAGCGGGGATATCTATTCTGCATGTCCGACTCGAACTCCCAAGTAGCTGCCTCAACAGGATGACGCCTCCACTACACTCGAACTAAAGGGTAACTCTTTGATCTCAACTAACGAACCTGCCGGTCTAGAATGGCTACCGAATCCTCCTCATAAGTCAAAATCTTTTTCCAATTGGACAGAGCTGAAATATAACACGTGGGACGGGTCACCATCATATTTTTGGAGCATAGACACATGGAATACCGGATGAACTGAGGATAACCCTGGAGGCAACACAAGTATATAAGCTACCTCCCCCACTCTATCAAGAATCTCAAACGACCCGATATACCTAGGGCTCAACTTAACCTTCTTTCCAAATCCCATAACACCCTTCATGGGTGATACCCGAAGTAATACTCTCTCTTCAACAATGAATTCCATATCCCGAACCTTACGATCGGCGTAACTCCTTTGCCTAGACTGAGCTATATGAAGTCGATCCTGTATAATCTTGACCTTATCTAAGGCCTCTTGAACTAAGTCTGTATCCAATAACCGAGCCTTTCCCGGCTCTAACCACCCAACTGAAGATCTACACCATCTATCATATAATGCCTCATAGGGATCCATCTGAATGCTCGACTGATAACTATTATTGTAGGCAAACTATGCTAACGGCAAGAATTGATCCCAAGAACCTCCAAAGTCAATAACACAAGCGCGGAGTATATCCTCCAAGATCTGAATAGTACGCTCGGACTGTCCGTCCGTCTGAGGATGAAAGGCTGTGCTTAACTCAACTCGTGTACCTAACTCTCGCTGAACTGCCCTCTAAAAGTGCGAGATAAACTGCGTACCTCGATAAGAAATGATAGACACGGGCATACCGTTAAGGCGAACAATCTCTCGAACATATATCTCTGCCAACCGCTCCGAAGTGTAAGCACTTTCCACTAGAATGAAATGTGCTGATTTAGTCAACCTATCCATAATAACCCAAATGGCATCGAACTTCCTCTGAGTCCGTGGGAGTCCAACAACGAAGTCCATAGTGATACGCTCCCACTTCCACTCAGGAATCTCTATCTGCTGAAGTAAACCACCGGGTCTCTGATGCTCATATTTCACACGTTGGCAATTAAAACAATGAGACACATAAAAAACAATATCCTTTTTCATCCTTCGCCACCAGTAGTGCTGCCGTAGGTCTTGGTACATCTTGGCAGCACCTGGGTGAATAGAATACTTAGAACTGTGAGCTTCTTCAAGAATCAACTCATGAAGGCCATCAACTTTAGGCACACACATACGACCCTGCATCCTCAAAATACCATCATCTCCAACTGTAACCTTCTTGGCACCAATGTGCCGAGCGGTGTCCCTAAGGACCATCAAGTGCGGGTCATCATCATGCCGATCTCTGATACGCTCGAATAAGGAAGACCGAGCAACCGTACAAGCTAGAACATGGCTGGGGGAAATATCCAACCTCACGAACTGATTAGCCAATGTCTGAATATCTGAAGCTAACGATCTCTCACCGACTGGAATACATGCAAGGCTGACCATACTTACTGCTTTTCTATTCAATGCATCGGCCACCACATTGGCCTTTCCTGGATGATACAATATAGTGACGTCATAATCTTTCAATAATTCTAGCCATCTCCTCTGTCTCAAATTAAGATCCTTTTGCTTGAACAAGTACTATGATCCGTGTAAACCTCAGATGGCACGCCATAAAGATAGTGCCTTCATATTTTCAACACATGAATAATGGCTACCAACTCTAAGTCATGGGCATGATAATTTTTCTCATGAATCTTTAATTGCCGAGACGCATATGCTATCACCCTGCCCTATTGCACCAATACCTCTCCCAACCCAACACGGGAAACATCACAATATACCGTGAAAGATCCCGAACCTGAGGGTAACACCAATACTGGTGGTGAAGTCAAGGTTGTCTTGAGCTTCAGGAAGCTCGCCTCACACTCATCCGACCATTTAAATGGGGCACCCTTCTGAGTCAATCTCGTGATCGGGGCTGCTATAGACGAGAACCCCTCCACAAAACAAGGGTAGTATCCCGCCAAACCCAAGAAGCTCCTGATTTCCGTGGCTGAAGTGGGTCTAGGCCAGTTCTTGACTGCCTCTATCTTCTTAGAATCTACCTGAATACCCTTTGCTGATATGATGTGACCCAACAAGCTATTGAATCTAGCCAGAATTCACACTTTTGAAAATTTTGCATACAACTGATTATCCCTCAAAGTGCAGAGTGCTATACGAAGGTGCTGCTCATGCTACTCCCGACTGCGGGAGTGTATAATAATATCATCAATGAACAAAATTACGAAGGAATCCAGATAAGTCTTGAAAACTCGAATTATCAAATCCATAAAGGCTGCTGGGGCATTAGTCAAGCCAAAAGACATCACCAAAAATTCATAGTGCCCATACCTTGTACGAAAGGCTGTTTTAGGAACATCGGACGCCCTAATCTTCAACTGATGGTAGCCCGATCTCAGATCAATTTTTGAAAACACACTGGCACCCTGAAGTTGATCAAATAAATCATTAATTCTCGACAATGGATATTTATTTTGGTAGTAACTTTATTCAACTGCTAATCTATACACATTCTCATTGATCCATCCTTCTGCTTTACGAACAAAATCGGTGCACCCTAGGGCGAGACACTAGGCCTGACGAAACCCATATCAAGCAAGTCTTGCAACTGTTCTTTCAATTCTTTCAATTCTGGTGGGGCCATCCGGTATAGAGGAATAGAAATGGGATGAGTGCCCCGAGCAACATCAATACAAAAATCGATATCCCTATCGGGTGGCTTCCCCGACAGGTCTGCAGGAAACACTTCGGGAAACTCCCGAACAATAAACACTAACTCTATTGAAGAAACCTCAGCATCGGAATCATGGATATGATCCAAATAAACCAAACATCCTTTCTCAACCATGCGACGAGCCTTGGCATAAGAAATCACTCTGCTGGGAGAATGGCGAGGAGTCCCTTTCCATTCTAATCGAGGCAATCCCGACAAAGCTAAAGTAACTGTCTTGGCGTAACAGTCAAAGATGGCATAATAAGGTGACAACCAATCCATGCCCAATATGACATCAAAATCGACTATGTCAAGAAGCAAAAGGTCTACACTAGTTTCAAGACCCTCAATAATGACTACGCACGAACGATATACACGATCTACAACAATAGCATCCCCCACCGGCATAGACACATAAATAGGGACACTCAAAGAATTGCGGGGCACAAACAAATACGAGGCAAAATAGGATGACACATAAGAATAAGTAGACCCCGGATCAAACAAAACTGAAGCATCTTTATTACAAACTGAAATGGTACCTGTGATAACTGCATCGGAGGACTCCGCCTCGGGTCTGGATGGAAATGTATATAATTGGGGCTAGGCGCCACCACTCTGAACTGCATCACCGGAAGGACCCCTGACAGGTGGTCCTCCACCTCTAACAGGCTAGCTACCACCTCTAGCGGGCTGGCCTCCACCTCTAGCATGCTGACCTCCACCTCTAACATTCTGACCTCTACCTCTGACTACTTGACCTCTACCCCTGGCTAGATGGGCAGCTGGTGCTGCAGCTGGTGCTGGAACTAAAACACGAGAATTCTGGTACTGAGGCTGATTACCTAAAAATTTCGGACAAGATTTCCGAATGTGCCCATACTCACCACACTCATAACACCCATCTTGATACTGAGGCTGACTCTGACGAACCGGCTGACCACGATAATAACTCTGAAGAGGAGGTGCTCTGATAGGTGCTGACTGATTAGAATAAGTCAAGTACGATCCACGACCACCTGAGGCACCATGGGACGTCTGAAGTGCTGAATTAAATGGACTGGAAGAATGGCCTCTACCCTGAGTATCTCCGCCTCCAGACGAGGCACCGCTAAATCTACCGGAATGGCGAGGTCTCTTGTCTGACCCCTGACCTCCCATCCTGAGAACCCTCTCAACTCTCCTGGCCACATTGGATGCATCTTGAAATGAAATCTTAGTCCCTGTCTCCTTAACCATCTACAACCTGATGGGCTAGGCAAGGCTCTCAATAAATCACCTAACCCCCTCTCTCTCTCTCTCTGTGGGCAATAAAAGAATAGCATGCCGAGCCAAATCCACAAAATGATTCTCATATTGGTACTATCATGCCTCCCTGCTGAAGACGCTCAAACTAACAACACTTCTCTTCTCTGGTAGTGATAGGAAAAAATTTCTCCAAAAAAAGGTGAGAAAACTGATCCCAAGTTAGAGAAGGTGACCCAGATGGTCTCGTCAACGAATAATCCCTCTACCATTTCTTGGCGGAACCAGTCATTTGAAATGCGGCGAAGTCGACCCCATTGGTCTCCAAAATACCCATATTATGAAGAACCTAATGACAGCTGTCCAGATATTCCTGAGGATTCTCTGAAGTAGCACCACTGAAGTTAACAGGGAAAAGCTTGATGAACCTGTCCAATCTCCACAGAGCATCGGAAGTCATAGCTTCCCCTCAGCAATTGGGGCTTCAGCTACTGCCTGAAGTACCCCAACTGGGTTGGCTGCTGGGGTCTGAATCTGAGGAGTAGTCTGATCAGGAGTGTAGGTAACAGGAGTCTGGACCCCTCCTCCAGCCTGAGATGCGGCTGCTGCAACAGGAAGTGCGCCAGTCTAGGCTACACTCTCCATAACGCCCACTAATCGGACCAAAGCATCCTGAAGTACCGGGGTAGTAATAAACCTCTCTAGGACCTGAGCTGGTCCAGCTGGAACGGTCTGAGCTGGAGCCCCCCCATCAATCTCAATCTAGGGCTCCATAACTAAGGCTGCAGTATGAGCAACGAGATGAGTCCTGCCCCTACCTCGGCCTCTGGCGTGGCCTCAGCCTCTGCCCCTAATAGGAGTTACTTCTGCTGGAAGACCGGATTGTTGGTCAATGGAAGAAAAAGCACATGTTCTCACCATTTGCGAGAGAGTAGAAGAGTTTAATTAGTATTTGAGATACCAAGAATCGCACGACAGAGTAGAAATAAAAATTGAGTTTTTCCTAACTTCATAGCCTCTGGGAGATAAGTACAGACGTCTCTGTTGTATTGGTAAAAAAGAGTTTCACACATAAGCTAGCTTTTGAAAACTCAATTAGTCACGTGGGCACGGGAAAACACGATAGCTGGAAATAACTCTTTGAAGAGGTACGGTACAAAGAGACACGATTTAGTAAACCCACGAACTTATCAACCACGGGAAGTCTAATTTGATCAAAATGGGAGAGAGGCACGGTCAGAATGAATCTAGACAAAGCTACGGGAAGATTCATGAACCCACAATTGATTACTCGAACGTTATGTAACTGAACCCCTATTTACCGTTATCCTTTGTAACGCCTCATTAATGTCATAATTAGTCATTAATGAGTAACCATAACAACATTTGTACGTTATAAGAATCTCCTATATAAGCGAGGGGAATACAACTTGTAAAGGCATCTGATTCTCAAAATACACAACTTCGATCTTTTATTTCTGTAATATTGTCTATTATTCATTTTTCCATTATCTCGATTATCAGTAACCCGTATTCATCTTAAAAATAAGCTTTAGTCAAAGGGTCTAATTCTTTAGTTAAACAAATTGGTTCCGTTACCGGGAATCTGATAATCTTTGTTTACTTTCCAAGTGATATCCTTTGAATTATGTCAAACCCCAACAACAACAGCCAGCAAAGAAGTGGAACCCCAATTCCATCACCTTCAGGAACCCCACGTGGTTCAAGGGAACAATCCCCAGAAAGATCAAATAACAACCATGGTAATAATGATCAAACTTTGGAACAAGATCATGTAAAACAAATGATTGCAGAGTATGTGAGCTAAGCTTTGTAGGAATTTGCGAGAGGATTACCAGCAGTGTTGCCTACACCGCCAACGCCACCCTCCAATAACACCATCACCATGGAAAATCCTCAATCTGGGTTGGCAAACTCAGGAAGAGGAGATACTCCTAATGAATCTCTCGAAATGAGACCAGGTATATCTAATAACTCAGAATTACAAAATTTACTGTTAACCATGCAGAAACAGATGAAGGAGCAGAACGATCGCATCGAACAAATTCCTGGTGTACCACATGTTATCAAAGGCATCAATGTTGATAGATATTCTCAACAACCGTGGAAGCCTAGTGCGACACCTTTGCCTATACCCAAGAAGTTTAAAATGCCTGACGTTCCCAAATATGATGGAACAACTGACCCACGTGACCATGTGACTGCTTTCACTACTGGAGTAAAAGGCAACGACTTAACAAAACAAGAGATTGAATCAGTCCTTGTCAAAAAATTTGGGGAAACACTTACCAAAGGGGCCCTAACCTGGTATTCTCTTCTCCCTGAAAATTCTATTGACTCTTTTGCTGAGCTTGCAGATTCGTTTATAAAAGCACACTCTGGTGCACAAAAAGTTGAGAAGAGAATGGAAGACATATTCAAAATAAAACAAGGAGACACGGAACTACTCCGTGAGTTTGTAAATATGTTTCAACGAGAAAAAATGTAGTTACCCAGGGTGCCTGATAATTGGGAAGCCATGGAATTTGCAAGCAATATGAACGATAAAAGCTCAGAAGCCACCAGGCGACTTAAGGAAAATCTAAGAGAATTCCCCGCCACAACATGAACGATGTATATAATAGGTACAGTACTAAACTCAGAATAGAAGAAGATATCATTGCTCGTTCGAGAGATGAAGATCATTCTAGATCCAGACGACCTGAATTAGATAGAAGATCAGGTAAAAACAGGTACAATCCTTACTTAGGACCCTCAGGACCCGATATCCACCCCAGGTTCGAAAACACTAGGTCGGACTATAGACTACAAGGAAGAGATGTAATCTCATCCTTAGCTAGATCTCGAAAAGATCGAGATGAACGACCTAGAGGTAGTACTCGAATTGGGGATCATACCTTTAACGTAAGTACTACTGAACTTGTCTCAATATTGAAGAACATGGGAGACAAGGTCAAATGGCCCAAGGATATGCGCTCAAATCCAAGTAGAAGAAACCCAGATCACTGGTGTGAATTTCACAACGATCATGGGCATAAAACTGCGGATAGCAGGTTTCTACAAGGAGAAGTAAAAAAATTGTTAAAACAAGGCTATTTAACAGAATTGTTTAGTAATAAAGGTAAACATGCATACATGAGGAACAAGCAGGAGCCCCCAAAGCCTCCATCTCCAAAACAAACAATTAATGTAATACATAGCGGTGAAGAAGTAAACTTTGAGTGATTTGCAAAACAACCACAAAGTTTACAATTACACACGGGAAACGTGCTCGTGGAGAGGACGATATAACCTTAGATGATGCAGATAGCAGCGGATTAATGCTTCCGCACAATGATGCTCTGGTAATAGCTCTACTTATTCATGACACTAATGTGAAAAGAGTGTTGATTGATCCAGGAAGTTCAGTCAATATCATTTTGCTAAGAGTCGTGGAAGAAATGCTACTGGGGAATCAAGTAATCCCAAAAGCACGAGCTATATCCGGGTTCGATAACTCTACGGTTATAACAAAAAGAGAAATTGAGCTTAACACCTATGCTGAAGGGGCGATCAAAAGAGCTAGGTTCTAAGTAATCGATACTCACATGGCTTATAACGTGATCATTGGAAGGCCATGGATCCACGACATGAAAGAGATACCTTCCACGTTGCATCAGGTAATTAAATTTCCCTCTGAATTGGGGATTCAACTAATCAAAGGAGATCAGCAGACCGCAAAAAATATAAATTCTGTGGTACACTACAATAAGAAAATAGAAGTGGAAGAATTACGAGATAAGGAAATCTCCCAAACAGGTAACACCCCCTAAACAGACATGGAAAATATTACTGCCCAAATAGGTACGGAAGATATTATTGCAGAAACAGGCACGAAAACAAATACTTACGAGTAGAAGAGTAAAGTTACCACGGAAGGTGTACTATAACACACAGATGCGGATTCTAGACCGGACGTCATTCATGAACTAGAGGAAGATGAGCACATCAAAACAACTACGGAGGAGCTCGAATCTGTTCCGTTATCTGAACAAAAACCTGAGCAAAAAGGCTATGCCCCACTCGAAGAGGTAAGTTAATTGATTATTTAAAGGCTAACGCAAACTGTTTTGTGTGGTCCCATTCAGATATGACAGACATCCCACCAGAAGTGATGACTCATAAACTAAATTAAGATCTATCCTTCGTACTTGTTAAGCAGAAGAAAAGAAAGCAAGGACCATTCAAGAACGAAGTGATCGATGAAGAGGTACAGAAACTCTTGAAGATTGGTTCGATACGAGAGGTAACGTACTCTAACTGGTTGGCAAACACTGTGGTAGTACCTAAAAAGAATGGCAAGTGGAGAGTATGCGTAGATTATACTGTTTTAAACAAACATTCCCCAAGGATTCATTCCCATTGCCTCATATAGATCAAATGATTGATGCTACCGTAGGTCATGA
>ML307294.1:0-49621 GCA_005239505.1 Nicotiana paniculata | reverse complement strand
ATTTTTCTTTCATAATAATACAATTGTTTATACTTTATTTATTTATTTTTCTTTTCTTTTCTTATTTTTCTTTTTTTTTTCTTTTTCAAATGACTCTTCTTTTTCCACATAATGCACCTTTCTCCTTATTTCAATTATTCCCCTCAAAAACTATCCTACCACCCCACACTTTAACTTTTCCATAATTCATCACATTTCCAGTGCTTACGAGAGGTGACAAGGTTCAAATATATGATCGATTCAAACAAAAGGGTATGGCTTGTAATGTGGTTGTCAAAGAAACAGGATTATAGGCTCAACGGGGTTAACTATGATACATAACAATTAGGTGGGTAAAATATAGATAGTTGGCTCAACAAAGAAATGCCTATATCACTTCCAAGACTGAATAAAACTTCTATTTCGCTTTGCACACACACGGGGCAAGTTCTAGACATCAAATGCAATGCACAGAATAACATACAAATCTCACACACACATGGCACATAACTCAGTCAGGATCGGATTTATCACGACACTCCAGTCAAAGCAGTTAAGCAAATCTTAAGAATTCCTTATTTAAGGTATTTATCCTGGAGTCGAAAAAATTTAGCCTAAGCGTCACAACCAAAAGTACTGACTATTCTCAAGGCATTAGCACGTTTCGAGATATTGCTACTATTAAGCCCTTAACCATGTGATTCCTACTCTTAAAAATTAAAAACTACCTACACCCGGTTCAATTAAAAATCCTTGGAAAAGAACCGTGGTTCAAAGAAAAACCAAGGGGGAATTACTACATTACTTAAAACAAAAAATCTTTTTTGGTATTTTCTTAGACTTACTTCCTTCAAGAAAACTGTCTTGGAGATCCATCGTCAGGAAGAGTCCACATATTTCTAAAAAAAATTTTTTCTGTTTTTGTTCTATTTTAAAAATAAAAACTTACCAACAAGAAAAACTAAAACTACTAACAAGAACTACTTATTAACAAGAAAACTTACTAACGAGAAAGCACACTAAACACAACAAATATAAACAACACCCCACACTTAAATCATGCAGTGTCCTCAGTGCATCACATATAGACAAAACAAGAAATAAAAGTAAGGTGTAAGAAACTCCCTGGTCCAATAGTGTCGACATCTTTTCCATTACTCTCGCTTTCATGATCCTTTGAGCACATGCTTTAATCATTTTATGCCTCCACTTTGAACTTATGAATTGAACCCCAATTTTTGATTCTGCTTTATGATCATGCTCATGGGGTGGTGGAACAAATCTTCCTGGCCCAATAAAACCATGTAATAATCTACGCTTCTTGGCCTTTNTGGCATGAAGAATTCAAGAATGTAGGCATCTTGTTCTTTGTCCCTCAGCTCATCAGGTGGTTCGGATAACTCTATTTGCATATCATCATCCCATCACAATGCGAACAAATGGTTGGAGTGTGTACCAACATCCTCAACAATACTGACACTAGATTCAACAAAGTATGTATTATCGATGTCCTTGGTTAAATCTAGTATCTTTTCTATCACATCAGCATCCTCTGATTTCAGTTCCAACCTGGGTGGTTCTTCAATAGATGGCTTGGCCGGCGGGTTCTCTCTTTCCTCTACGTATAGTGACTCAAACTCGAGAGCCTTTGGCCATACCCCTTTTTCCTCAAGTGCTAACACCCAATCTGCCAGTTCTTCACCGTTCATATCATCTAGATTCATCAAACATTCATCCAAAGGGTCCCCAACAGTCAGGGATGCATCATCTTTTTCTGAGATCACATTCACAGCATCAATAAGAGAGCAGTTGGCGAACTCACTAGGTCGCCTCATAGACTTCTGCACGTTGAAAGTGATTTCTTCATCATTGAGCCTCATCTTAAGTTCACCAGTCTCACAATCAATAAGAGCTCTGCCTGTGGCTAAAAATGGCCTTCCCAAGATTATGAGAATTTCCTCATCCACCTTGCAGTCTAATATCAACAAATCAGCAGGAAATACAAAATTCCCCACTTGAACCAAGACATCATCTAGAATACCCGACGGTCTCTTCACCGTCCTATCAGCAAGTTGCAGCAGCATGGAAGTGGGCCTGGCTCTACCAATCCCCAGTCTTTTATATATGGACAGCGGCATCAGATTGATGCTGGCCCCAAAGTCACATAGAGCCTTGGCGAAAGAGGTGTTTCCAATGGTACAAGGAATTGTAAAACTCCCTGGGTCAGACAACTTTTCAGCAATAGGATGTGTCACCACCGCACTACAAGTCTGAGTAAGGGTGACAGTAGCTAGATCTTGGAAGTCAACTTTTCTGGACATCAATTCCTTCATCATTTTAGCATACCCAGGCATTTCTTTCAATGCATCAATCAATGGAATATTTACCTGTATCTGCTTTAGCATGTCCAAGAACTTCTTGTACTGTTCATCCTTTTGGTATTTAGCCAGCCTCTGAGGGAATGGAGCTGGCGGTCTCTTTTTCCCAGTGATTTGGGACTTTTCTTTCTTAGCCACCACCTCAACTACTGGATTCTGAGTCATCTCCACCTTTTTTTCAGTCTCATTCTGTGCACTAGGTTCTTCTTCACTAGGTTGCATTGCTGCATTGGTCAAGTTTGTTGAATCATCCAGTTCAATCGACATGGGTACCATTGTATCGGTCTGCTTGCTCTCATGAGCTCTTTCCAGTTCCAAATTTAACTCTCTGCCACTGCGAAGAGTCACTGCCATCAGCTGTCTTGGGACTTGGTCAATAGGATTTACCTGAGTATCTGTAGGTAAAGTTCCAGGAGGACGATTGTTCACCGCCATAGATATCTGTCCCAACTATATTTCAATATTTTTAATAGTTGCATCATGTACATATACTCTCTCACTGATTTTGGAATTTGACCCAATTACCTGCTGCATCATAGCTTCTAACCTGGCAAACCCATCTTCTTTCCTTCCCCCTTGTTGTTGCTGAGGAGGGTAGTATGATTGTTGCTGATTCTGATGGGTGTAACCTTGTGGCCTCTGATACGGTACTGCATTAACTTGTGTTCCCCTGACACCCATATTTCCACTGTTCTGTTGTTGGTGAGGCCTATATGGTTGAACTTGCTGACCCTAGTTCTGGCCCCCTTGTCTCTGGCTTCCATAGTGTGACACATAATTCATATTTTCTGGATAAGGAAGGTGATGACATTCTGCATTCCATTGATTACCAAGTGGTTGACTAATGCAAGATGTGCATAAGCCCCCATTGGTTGTGTCAACGATGTGTACCTGCTGTTTTTGTCCCGATTCTTCCACCTTCTTAGTAAGTATACTCATTTGTGTTATCAAGGTGGCTACGTTCTCTGCAATGGTATTAGATGGATCGAATGGCACTGAATGAACTACAGGAGTAATGGGTGCATTCCTTGTTGTCCATCCTGAATTCTGTGCCATCTTATCAAGTAATATTTGACTCTCTCTCCACGTTTTGCTCAGGAATGCTCCACCAGCCGAAGCATCAACATTTTCTTTCACAGTATCAGCCAAACCCATGTAGAAACGCCGCCCCAACATTTGCTCTGGAATGCCATGATGTGGAAAAATAACCAGCATACTCTTAAATCTTTCTCATGTCTCTTGTAGTGTTTCAAGTGGTTACTGTCTGAAGCTCAAGATTTCATCAATTTGTTGAGCAGTCTTGTTGGGTGGATGAAACTTGTTCACGAACTGTTTAACTAACTCCTCCCATGTGGTAATGGAATTGATGTGGAATGAGTTAAGCCAAGTTTGGGCAGCACCAGTTACTGAGAATGGAAACAACAACAGTTTTATTGCCTCCTGAGTAACGTTAGGCTACCTTTGTGTTTTGCAGATTGACAGGAAGTTTTTCAAGTGTTGCTGGGGGTCTTCAATGTATGACCCTGAGAATAGCCCTTTGTTATGCAATATGTGCAGCATATTATTTGTTATCTGAAAGGACTTGGCCTGTATCTGAGGAACCAGTATCGCTGTGGCCAAATTCACAGTTTTAGGTTGTGCCCAGTCATATAGGGGAGCCTCTGCCCCTATGTGAGCGACTGGGTTTACCACGTCATCCCTATGATTGTTCCGGTTGTGTGCATCTTCCATGTCTATTTCAATTTTTTCAATTTGTGGTTAATGTTTGCTTTTCCGGTTGGTTCGGTTTATGGCCTTGAAAACTTTTTCGGGGTCTGATAAGGGTTCAACTACTTCACCAGTCCTCGATGAGTTTCTAGGCATGCACCTGCAACACGTTATCAAACGTTAAACTTTCAATGTAAAAATGAAAAATTTAAAGAAGATTGACTATATTTCAGAATTTTGTATCTCTTCCAACTCAATTGATAATACCGTTAATTCCCCGGCTTGATCACGCTCAACTATGTCTAATAAAAGACTAAACGGGCGTTGCAAATATAATCCGGGGTATTACGCCCAGAGTCGATCCCACAGGGAATTTACGTATCAATTAAGCCGTCAGAATACGAAACTTTACTGAATCAATTCTCTCAAGACTTTTGTATATCAATTGGTAATATTTTACTAATTCTACTGACAAAATAATAAACTAGCAATTAACTAACAATATGATGTAAACAATGATAATAAAGGTCTAAGGTTTTGTTTCCCCCGTTGGTGAATTCTTTCTCGGATATTTATTATAGTTTAATTAGTCGTCTCTATCAATCATGAACACTCTATCTACCATAAATCTCTCTCAAGTAATTATGATAATTTACTAGACGCACTCTCTCAAGTTACGCTAGCTAGATTGCAATACAGTTCACTTTAGATTGCACCAGAGGTATCGTTATCTCTAATTCAACCTCTAAACCCTCGGTTATGACTTTCGTCTATACTCCGGTAATGATGTTGTTCCACAACTACCTAAATATGCACTCTCTCTCTCAAGTAGATACATAATAAATAGGAACAGCTAATTGAGGGCCCTTTCAATCAACTACAACAAGAACATAGTTTAACAAATAGAGATTAATCAACCAAAATATTAATATCACAACAAATTCATCCCCAACGGATTCTACCAAAACCCTAGATTAAAGAATTTACCTACTCATGTTCATATGAATCAAACCCAAAAGAAATTTCATAATTGAACTACAACGTAATGAATAAAAGAAGTAAAAATCAATGTTTTGTCACTTCAATGGTTTTCTCTCTTCGAATCCTTCATCTACCTTCCGATCCCCCCTCAAGTTGTGTTTTAGGGATCTATTTATATGTTTAGGACAAACCCTAAACGTGTAGGAGACTTCTATTCCAACCGGGAAACACTTAAACTCGTCAAAACTCGGAATTGACCGAAACAGGGGCCTGGCGTTTAGGCCCTGGCGCCTGGCTAACGCCAGGATAAGGCTGGCATTTGGGCTCTAACGCCAGGCTAAGGTTGGCGTTTGGACTCTAACGCCTGGCTAACGCCAGGCAATGTCAGGCGTTTGGGCTCTGGCACCCGGCTATAGCCCGGTGCACTCCTCCTTGCCCCTTGAGCGCATTTTCGATGTATTTGCATCCATTTAGCTCGGTTTCCATCTCTAATTCACCTACACATGAAATAGACTCTATTATGCACATAAAAAGAGTATTCTTATCATTAACGCACATAAAATGTAAGGCATATAACATGTTAAACCATGAATTCTAGCCTCGCATCATTACTCTTGAGTTAATTCACGACCGTGCACTGGTTCGAAATTACTTCTTCTCTAATTAATTAGGGTAATTAAACTAACTAATCTAATTACTGAAATAAACTATGAAACATTTAACGATCATGCTTTACAAATCGTAAATCCTAACAACCGTATACTCACTATCATCTAATCAAACAGGCAGGGAATCGTGCATACAGTTATAAGTCTGATTATGCAGGTAATCATGCTTGTCAAGAAGAAACTATTACTATTTAAGAACATGTTTTTCACAAATATAACCAAAGCTTAATTAATGAGGGATAGAAATCATGGATAATGACAGAAAAGAGTGAAGAAGAACAAAAACCTAGACCTAAAACAGTAACAAGATCAGTGGTTACCAAAAAAAAAAAAAATATTCGTGATTTTGGCTTGAGAACAAACATGTACAGAATAATAAAACAAAGGAAAAACTAATCTAGACAAAAAAATCAAAGCAAACAGACATTTAAGCATAGAAACAGTAAGGAGGAGATGAAATACCCGTTAAAGGGGGTTTGGCCGGAAAAAATTGAAGGTTGTCGGACCTTGCTGGACTCCGGCGGGGTTTGATAATAACTCAAAACCTATTATCAAACCCACATGAATCAATAGCTTTCATCAATATCTATTGACTCATATGGGTACGAGTCATTAAACGTTCTTGAATTGGCCGGATATGGACCTTTAGGTTTTTCAGTATTCTAGATCTAAATTTCAAAGATTTTGGTTGGGTTTTTGGGGAAACTGATAGTGGGAGGGGGTTAAGGGTGAGGAGAGGGTTGTAGGGTGAAAGTTTGGGGTGGTTTGGAGGTCGTCCTCCACCGGTAGGCGATTTTCGGTGCGCGGAGCAAGGTGGGAATCCTAGGGCGGCTAGGGTTTGGTTATACAGAAGAGAGAGAGAGACGGAGGCGATGGGGAGGGTATTAGACTTCTAACTAATGGGTTAGGGGGGTGAGATTTGGAAACTTATGTAGTTATAGGAGTGGGGGGTTCCCAGCCGTTAGATCTTAGAAGATCAACGATAGGGATTTGCTAAATCCTAAACGGGGTCGTTTTGGGTACTGGGGATGGGCAGGCCGGATAAGGGGTCTATTGGGTTGGGTACGTTTGGGTGGTGTAAATAAAGAATTGGGCCTGGGTCCTTCTTGCCCCAGGTCCGATTTTTAACATTCTAAGCTTAATTCCAAACTAATTAATCTAATTAAAATCAAACCTAATTAAATTTAAAAGATGCAATAATCAATTTCGTCTTTATTTTGTAGAATTATAGATTAATTAGGAATAAAACAATTAATTCAATACTCCTAATTAAATCTATAGTTTTGTCAGATAAAAAATAATTAATTTTAGCAATCAGTTATCAAAACTACATTACCTCAAATAATCATCATTTTTTAGCTACTTAATTCAATTATTTATAAATAAATTCATAATTCTTTGATAATAACAATTCACCTAATTATGCAATTTAAAATAATTTTAAAAGACGAATTATAAATATGCGATGCAAAACAATTCACAATTAAAACTAAAATTCAACCAAATCCATAAGATTAATTTACTTATCTAATTTTGTAGGAGTATTTAGTAGGTGAAAAATTACATGCTCGCACCCATATGTTGCAAATGCGACAATTTCATCGCATTTGCGATGACTGCTAAAATCCGAAGGGTTCGCAATTGCGACCCCCTGATCGCAATTGTGATACCCGCAACCTGTTAAAACAGATTTTTGACGGGATTTTCACCCATTTTTCAATTCTCTCAAACCTTAAACCTCTATAGGCTATTTTCCAAAGACCCAAACTTCTCCAAATCGTTGATAAGTGATCTCTAACTAATCCCTTTCAATCCTTAACAACTTTTAACAAGATTTCAACCAAAAATCTAGAGTTTTCATGGTAAAAATTGGGTTTTTGGGTAGAACTTAGGACTTTCAAAATTTGAGGATTTAGACCTCAAATTGAGGTCAGATTCCAAAACCAATTGTATATCCGGGCTCGGGGGAGAATGGGTAAATGTATTTTGGTCCAAACCCGAGTTTAAACCAAGCGGGCCCGGGGTCGATTTTCATATTTTTATAAGAAAACCATAGATTTTCATTAAAGTTTATACCTTTAGCAGTAATTAACGATATTGAACCCAATTGTGATTAGATTTGAGTGAGTTGAAGCCCAATTCTAAAGGAAAACCAATGCTTGAGAAGTGAGTGGCCTTCGAATTCGAGGTAAGTATTGTATCTAACCTTAGCTTGAGGGAATAGGTATTGTGTGACTACTTGTTACCTATTTTGTTGCTAAATCCAATGTATAGGTGAGGTGACGAGTACTTATACGTTGTGGTCGGGTCATAACATGAGAGTGAAAGTAAATTCTTGTTATTTTGGCAATTGTAAAGCCTATTATTTGTAATTATCGTTGTTTTTGAAAGGTTGGAACTTTGGTACCCGGTTCCACCATGATGGATAATATTGTTAATATTGAATTGATAAATGAAAATAGAAACTATGATGAAATATCAATTTCCTCCAAAATTCCTCTTTGTATGTTGTTAATGATTCTGTGATTGGTAAGGAGGAGTGTAAAGCATGAAGGGTGATGCCGTGCATGATTCAAATATATTTTATTGTGATAAAGAGTGTAAAGCACGAAGGATGATGTCGTGCCTGAATGAAATACATTGTGAGAGTAAAATGTAATGACCCAGTCGGTCGTTTCGTGAGATTAGCCCTGTTTCCCCTATGCTTTATCATATATTTCTTAGCTTGTTTATGTTGTGTTAGGTCGGTTGGTTTGGGTTCGGAGTGGTCATGGTGAGAACAGAGGCACTTAGCCTCTTAAAGTAGCCTAATAGTTGAAAAGTCAAACTGAGAGTTGACTTATTGGTAAACGACCTCGGAATGCTGATTTTATGGCTAGGTTAGCTTCATTAGGTGATTTCAGACTTAGGAGTGTGTTCAGAATGAAGTTTTGATGTCTGATGTAGAATTAGGCTTGAATTGGCGAAGGTTAGTTTTTGGCGATTTTCGGTCGGCAGTGGAAAGTAGGCTATTGGAGGTGGAATGGAATTCCGGATGTTGGAGCAGGTTCATAATGTCATTTTGAGTATGCGTGCAAATTTTCGGTTCAACCGGATGTGTTTTGGTTGGTTTCGGCATCATTGGCGAAATTTAGAAGTTTCAAAGTTCATAGGTTTGAATTTAATGTAATTTTGGTGTTTTTGTGTTGTTTCGAAGGCTCGACTAAGTTTGAATGATGCTATGGGGTGTGTTGATATATTTGGTTGGGGACCCAAGGGGCTCAGGATTGATTTCGGATGGTTAGCGGGGGTTTGGACTTAGGAAATTTGCAGCAAATAGTTGTTGGCGTGAATCTACTGGTGTGGCCGCGCCTGCGGAAGGGGAGCCGCATGTGCGATGTTGCAAGTGCGAAGGACCCTGCGCAGGTGCGAAGATAGGCCAGGCAGAAGGAATCCGCAGGTGCGAAGCAATGGACGCAGCTGCGAAGCCGCAGGTGCGGAAAAGGGATCGCAGGTGCGAGAATTGGACTGTTAGTGGGATATCGCAGGTGCGCACCTGGGACCGCAGGTGCGGATCCACAGGTGCAAGGAATTATCCACAGGTGCGGATTAACAAGGCAGAACAGTATAAAAGAGTGCCTCCGCTAGTATTTTGGCATTTCCTCCATTGTTGCATGCGGATTGAGCTTGTGTGAGAGCAAACTGAAAGAGGGATTCGAAGGTCTTCAATGGAGGTAAGTTCCCGGATTATAAAACTCGTTTCTATGCTATTTTGTACAGATTAGGCTTGTAATTTGAAGAATTAAAGTGGAAAAAAGTTGGTTAAAATGGGGAGGAAATTTGGAAATTATTTTGGTGATTTGAGTGGGCAATTATGGTCCGATTGTGGTGTTTTTGGTATGTATAGAATCATAGGAGGATGAGGATTCTAGTGATGTAAATTTTATTGACTTTCGAGACGTGGGCACGGGGCTCGGATTTGGCCGAATTTTGAGAATTATGTTAAAATTTATATCTTTCGATTGGATTTTGTTGTGTTAGCGTATATTGATGATGTTAATCTGATTTTGGTTAGATTCTGAGCATTTGGGAGCCAATTCGAGGGGCAAGCGCATCGCGAAGTAGCTTTTCGGCTGTTTCGAGGTAAGTAATGATTGTAACTCTAAACCTGAGGATATGACACCCTGTTATTTGGTATTGTGTTGATAAATGAGGTGACGCACATACTAGGTGACGAGCATGGGGGCGTGCACCAATAGCGATTGTGACTTGGTCCGTCCCGTAGCGACTATTAAGCCGCGTATTCGATTTGAAACCTCACGACATCCTGTCTTTCAGAAGTTTATACTTGTTTATGGACTGTGAGCCATGTTTTGGGGCCTTGTGTCGATCTGTTTAAACCCTCAGGGGGTACTTTTACACTATTCTACCATTATCTTGATAGAACAATTGTGAACTCAGTCATGTTTCCTACTTGTTGTTATTGTCATTGTTATCACACTGCTTTGAAAATTCCGAAAAGTATTTTGGGCTGCGTCCCGTGAGTTGAGATAAATTGCCCAAGTGGCTTGTGAGGGTGACTGAGTCAGGCGAAGAGCTGAGTATGTGAGGATAGCTATGGATCGGGTTGCACACTGCAACAGTATATATGTGTTAAACCGAGCGCCGAGTATGTGAGGATAGTTATGGGACGAGCTGCGTGTCGCAACAATATACATGTTGTATATATATGTGGATCAAGATGCACGCCACAGCAATATAGATTATATACATATATGGATCGGGCTGCACGCCGTAGCAATATATGATATATATGGATCGGGTTGCACGCTGCAGCAATAAACATATTGGATCGGACTGCATGCCGCATCAATATACATATTGGATCGGGTTGCACGCCACAGTAGATATAGAGGTTGGGCTAAAGGAGCCCCTCCACGAGTCTGTACACCCCTAGTGAGCGGAGTCGACTATTATATGGATTGGGCTGCACGCCGCAGCAATATATGTTATATATATGGATCGGGTTGCACGCTGCAGCAGTATAAATATATATATATATATATATATATATATATATATATATATATATATATATATATATATATATATATATATATATATATATATATATATATATGTGTGTGTGTGTATGTAGTGGAGCGAGCTGCCCGCCGCAGCAGTTGCGTGTGTTCATGGTACTTACTGAGTACGAGTGTTAAGTGAGAGCATGAGATACTGATAGTGGAGTCACGAGTGACTGAGAGGCTTGCCCGATAGGCTTTATTGTGAGTGATAATGTGCCCGAGGGGCTTAGATTTTATGAAAATGATGTTTTCACTCTTCTTTACACTAAGCGTCTGATAATAAATGTTGGACAAATGTTTTCATACAAGATTTTTTAAAATGGATACCAGAGTTATATTAAATACTCGGGATTGTAGATTCCTGACTTGATTTATTCATTTCCACCGTTATTCATTATATGGATTTACATGATTTAAATTGCTCATCACTACACTCAAGTTTTTACTTACATTGATTACTTACTGAGTTGGCGTACTCATGTTACTCCCTGCATCTCTGTGTGCAGATCCAGGTACTGGACCATCCCACTAGTTGATTTCCGGACGAGCTTGGAGTTGTTCGAGGATTGGGGTAGCTGCTCAGCATCCCTAGATCACTTCCTTTCCTTCCCTCAGATTATAGTTTCTTTTGGTCTTTTGTACCTCAGACTTTTGTTTTAGCAAGTCACTGTTGTACCTTGCATTTTCAGTGTTAGATGCTCATGACAATTGACTCCGCTTTGGGGAAGTGTGTATTTGCTTCATCTCATTCTGCTATTTTCAAATCTACTAAAATTTTGGGGAAATTGATATTTATATTGATATTCTGAAATGGTTGGCTAGCCGAGTTCCATGATAGGCGCCATCACGGCCGGTTAGGATTTGGGGTCGTGAAAAGTTGGTATCAGAGCCTAGGTTACATATGACTCAACGGTCATGAGCAGGTTTAGTAGAGTCTTATGGATCGGCACGGAGATGTATGTACTTATCTTCGAGAGGCTATAAAACCCTTAGGAAGGATCTCATTTTTCTTGAATTCTATAGTGCCATTTGATTGGTTCTGGAAATCTAAACGTCTGTTGTTTCATTCCCTCACAGATGGTGAGGACTCGCGCCACCGATCAGGGCGATCAGCCACCAGCTAGACAAGCAAGAGGTCGAGGCGGCGGCCGAGGCCGTGGTAGAGGTAGGGGCCAGCCCATGCGGCAGCCAAGGCAGTATCAGTTGATCCCCCTACTGTTCAGGATCAGGTTCTTGCCGCAGATGCTCTAATGGGACAGGCTCAAGCACCGGCAGTGCCTATTGTTATTCCGAGTCTTCAGGAGACCTTGGCTCAGATCTTGACGGTGTATACCACCCTTGCTCAGGCAGTTGCTGCTACTTCTCAGGCTGGGGGAGGCTGTCAGACTCCAGTTTCCCGGGCACCTGTGCAGGCTACTCAGGGCCAGCAGACACCGGGGGCGGTTCCAGCCCAGTCGGATGCTCCAGTTCAGGACTTCGTGGTCCCAGCTATGCCAGATGATGAGCAGCATAGGCTGGAGAGGTTTAGTAGACTACAGCCTCCGACATTTAGTGGTGTTGAGGGCGAGGATGCGCAGGGTTTTCTAGATAAGTTCCAGAGGATGTTGCGTACTGCTGGGATTTTGGAGACCAGTGGGGTCTCATTTGCTACCTTTAAGTTTTCTGGTGATGCTTTCACCTGGTGGGTGTCTTTTGAGAGGCGTAGGCCTGTTGGTTCAGCACCCCTTACCTGGTAGCAGTTCTCCACTATCTTCTTGGAGAAGTATCTAACCCAATCTCACAGGGAGGAGCAGCGCAGGCATTTTGAGCAGTTGTGTCAGGGGAAGCTATCAGTGACACAGTATGAGATGCGGTTTTCAGAGTTGGCTCGTCATTCCACTGAGTTGGTCCCTACAGATAGGGAGAGTATTAGGAGGTTTGTGGATGGCCTCACTTATCAGCTCCGCCTTTTTATGACCCGGGAGAGAGTATTGGATGCTATATTCGAGCAGGTAGTTGATATTGCTCGAGATATTGAGTCGGTTTGCCGCCAGGAGCGGGTAGAGAGGGAGGCCAAGAGGCCTCATGGATTGGGTGGTTCTAGTGGTGCTCCTTCCAGGGGGCAGTTTCAGCATGGTAGGGGCCATTCATTCAGGCTTCCTCAGTCAGGCCGCCCAGCCTATAGTGCTTCATCTTCGGGGCATGGTCCCTGCGGTTTTCAGCCCGGACATTCTTCATTCGGTGCCCTTCCAGCCCAGAGTGCATCTCGAGCACCATCAGCTCGGGGTTCTTCTATGCATGGTTCTCCTAGTGGCCATTCTGGTGCAAGGGGTTCATTTCAGTCCCAGTCTCCAGCTCCAGGGAGCTGTTATGAGTGTGGGGAGTTCGGGCATATGAGGAGGCAGTGTCCTCATCTTCTTGGAGGTCCATCTCAGCTGAGGAGCCAGCCTTCGACTTCAGCTCCAGTTACTTCACCACCCACCTAGGCAGCCAGGGGTAGTAGTCAGTCAGCTAGAGGTCGCCCTAGAGGGGGAGGTCGAGCAGGTGGAAGTCAGGCCCGTATGCATGCCTTCCCAGCCAAGCCAGATGCTATGGCCTCCGATGTAGTGATCGAAGGTATTGTCTCAGTCTGTTGCCGAGATGCTTTGGCTTTATTTGACCCTGGTTCTACATATTTCTATGTTTCTTCATGTTTTTCCCATTTCCTGGATATGCCTCGTGAGTCTTTAGTTACATCTGTTCATGTGTCGACTTCAGTGGGCGATACTGTTGTTGTGGACCGTGTGTATCTGTCGTGTGTGATATCTATTGGGGGTCTAGAGACCCGAGTGGACCTACTGTTACTCAGCATGGTCGATTTTGATGTGATATTGCGCATAGACTGGTTATCTTCGTGTCATGTCGTTCTTGATTGTCACGCTAAGACCGTGACCTTAGCTATGCCCGGATGTCCAAGGGTTGAGTGGAGAGGTTCTTCTGATTATGTGCCTAGCAGGGTGATTTCCTACCTGAAGGCTCAGCGTATGGTTAAGAAGGGGTGTTTACCTTATCTGGTTTTCGTGAGGGATGTCAGTGGTGAGACTCCCGCTATTGATTTGGTCCCTATGGTCCGTGACTTTCCGGACGTGTTTCCTGCAGACCTGCCAGGCATGCCGTCTAACAGGGACATTGATTTTGGTATTGACCTAGTGCCAGGCACCCAGCCTATTTCTATTCCACCTTATCGTATGGCACCAGCAGAGCTAAAATCGGCAACTGAACAGAGTTACGGTGAAGAACCGGTATCCCTTGCCTCGTATAGATGACTTGTTTGATCATTTGCAGGGTGCCAGGTTATTTTCTAAGATTGACTTGCGTTCCGGCTATCATCAGTTGAAGATTCGGGGGCCAGACATCCCGAAGACTGCTTTCAGGACTAGATATGGTCATTATGAGTTTCTGGTTATGTCATTCGGGGTGACCAATGCCCCAGAAGCCTTTATGCACTTGATGCACAGTGTATTCTGGCCTTATTTGGATTCTTTCGTCATCGTGTATATTGACGATATCTTGGTATATTCCCGATCTCAAGAGGATCATGAGCAGCATTTGAGAGTTGTGCTTCCGACCTTGAGAGGGAAGAGATTGTATGCAAAATTTTTGAAGTGTGAGTTCTGGCTTGATTCAGTAGCATTCTTGGGGCACGTGGTGTCCAGTGAGGGTATTGAGGTTGATTCAAAGAAGGTAGAGGTGGTGCAGAGTTGTCCTAGACCGTCATCAGCTACTGAGATTCGCAGTTTCCTTGGTTTGGCAGGACACTACCGTCGTTTCGTAGAGGGATTTTCATCTATTGTTGCACCTATGACCAGACTGGCCCAGAAGAGTGCTTCAGGTGGACTGAGGAGTGTGAGGAGAGCTTTCAGAAGCTCAAGTCAGCTTTGAGTACAGTTTCGGTATTGATTTTGCCTACAAGTTCAGGTTTTTATACAATTTACTATGATGCCTCGAGAGTTGGCCTCGGATCAGTTTTAATACATGATGGTAGGGTGATTGCCTACGCGTCCAGACATTTGAAGGTACACGAGAAGAATTATCCAGTGCACGATCTTGAGCTAGCAGCTATTGTCCACGCCTTGAATATTTGGCGTCATTATTTGTATGGAGTTCATTGTGAGATTTTCACTGATCACCGTAGTTTGCAGCATTTGCTTAAGCAGAAGGATCTGAATTTGTGTCAGAGGAGGTGGTTGGAGCTTCTCAAGGATTATGACCTTACTATTCTATATCATCCGGGGAAGGCCAATGTAGTGGCTAATGCCCTGAGTCATAGAGCGGAGAGTTTGGGGAGTTTAGCCTACCTTCCAGTAGCAGAGCGGCCATTAGCACTTGATGTTCAGGCGTTAGCGGGTCAGTTGGTGAGATTGTATCTATTAGAGCCTTCGCGAATATTGGCTTCTATACCCTCCAGGTCTTCTATTTATGATCAGATTAGAGCACGCCAATATGATGATCCACACTTGCTTGTTCTTCAGTACAGGGTCCGTCGCGGTGATGTCAGGGATGTGGTTATTGGTGATGATGGGGTCATGAGGATGCAGGGCTGGATTTGTGTGCCTAATGTATATAGACTTCGAGATTTGATTCTAGCTGAGGCCCATAGTTTGCGGTATTCCATCCATCCGGGTGCCGCGAAGATCTATCAGGATCTGTGACAGCATTATTGGTGGAGGCGGATGAAGAGGGATATTGTTGAGTTTGTGGCTCGGTGTCTCAACTGTCAGTAGGTCAAGTTTGATCACCAGAGGCCAGGTGGATTGCTTTAGAGATTTGATATTCCAGAGTGGAAGTGGGAGCGAATCACCATGGACTTCGTAGTTGGACTCCCATGAACTTCGAGGAGGTTTGATGCTATATGGGTTATGGTGGACTCCCATGGACTTCGTAGTTGGATTCCGTGCACTTCATTCCTGTTGGTACTACTTATTCTTCGGTGCGGTTAGTTGAGATTTATATCAGGGAGATTGTCCGATTGCATGTGGTTCCAGTTTCTATCATTTCTGACAGAGGTACTCAGTTCTGGAGAGCCGTACAGAGAGAGTTGGGTACTCAGGTCGAGTTGAGCACAGCGTTTCATCCTCAGACCAACGGGCAATCGGAGTGTACTATTCAGATTTTGGAGGATATGTTGCGTGCATGTGTCATTGATTTTGGGGGTTCATAGGACCAGTATCTGCTACTCGTTGAGTTTGCATATAATAATAGTTATCAGTAGAGTATCCAGATGGCTCCGTATGAGGCTTTATATGGTAGGAGGTGCAGATCTCCGGTTGGTTGGATTGAGGTGGGCGAGGCTAGGCTATTGGGCACAGACGTGGTTCAGGATGCGTTGGGTAAGGTAAAATTAATTCAGGATCGGCTTCGCACAGCGCAGTCTAGGCAGAAGAGTTATGCGGACTGGAAGGTCCGAGATGTGTCTTTCATGGTTGAGGAGAAGTTACTGCTAAAAGTGTCACCATGAAGGGTGTTATGAGGTTCGGGAAGAGGGGAAAGCTGAGTCCCCAATTTACTGGGCCTTTTGAGGTGCTTCAGAGGGTTGGGGAGGTGGCTTATAGACTTGCCATGCCTCCAAGCTTATCGAGTATTCATCCGGTGCTCCATGTTTCGATGCTCCGGAAGTATGTTGGTGAACCGTCTCATGTTTTGGACTTCAGAACGGTTCAGCTCGAGGGTGATATATCATATGAGGTAGAGCCAGTGGCTATATTGGGTCGTCAGGTCAGAAAGTTGAGTCTAAGGATATAGCTTCAGTGAAGGTTCAGTGGAGAGGACAACCGGTGGAGGATGCAACCTGGGAGACCGAGAGGGAGATGCGGGATAGATATCCTCACTTATTCGATACTCCAGGTATATTTCTAGACCCGTTCGAGGACGAACATTTGTTTAAGAGGGGGAGGATGTAACGACACGGCCGGTCGTTTCGTGAGATTATCTCTGTTTCCCCCATTTCTTCTTTATCATATATTGCTTAGCTTGTTTATATTGTGTTGGGTCGGTTGGTTTGGGTTCGGAGTGGTCGTGGTGAGAACAGAGGCACTTAGTCTCTTAAAGTAGCCTAATAGTTAAAAAGTCAAACTGAGAGTTGACTTATTGGTAAATGACCTCGGAATGCTGATTTTATGGCTCAGATAGCTTCCTAGGTGATTTGCTACTTAGGAGTGTGTTCAGAATGAAGTTTTGATGTCCGGTGTAGAATTAGGCTTGAATTGGCGAAGGTTAGTTTTTGGCGATTTCCAGTCGGCAGTGGAAAGTAGGCTATAGGGGTCGGAATGGAATTCCGAAAGTTAGAGTAGGTTCGTAATGTCATTTTGGGTATGCGTGCAAATTTTCAGGTCAACCGGATGTGTACTGGTTGGTTTCGGCATCATTGGCAAAATTTAGAAGTTTCAAAGTTCATAGGTTTGAATTTGATGTAATTTTGGTGGTTTTGTGTTATTTTTAGTGTTTCAAAGGCTCGACTAAGTTTGAATGATGCTATGGGGTGTTATGATACGTTTGGTTGGGGCCCCGAGGAGCTCGAGATTGATTTCGGATGGTTAGCGGGGGTTTGGACTTAGGAAATTTGCAGCAAATAGCTGCTGGTGTGAATCTACTGGTGTGGCCGCGCCTGCGGAAGGAGAGTCGCAGGTGCGATGCCACAGGTGCGAAGGACCCTGTGCAGGTGCGAAGATAGGCCAGGCAGGAGGAATCCGCAGGTCCAAAGCAATGGACGCACCTGCGAAACCGTAGGTGCGGAAAAGGGATCGCAGGTGCGAGAATTGGACTGTTAGTGGGATATCGCAGGTGCACACCTGGGACCGCAGGTGCACACCTATTACAACAGGTGCAGGTCCGCAGGTGCGAGGAATTGTCCGCAAGCGGATTAACTGGGCAGAACAGTATAAAAGAGTGCCTCCGCGAATATTTTGGCATTTCCTCCATTGTTGCATGTGGATTGAGCTTGTTTGGAAGCAAACTGAAGGGGGGATTCGAAGGTCTTCAGTGGAGGTAATTTCCCGGATTATAAAACTCGTTTCTATGCTATTTTGTACGGATTAGGCTTGTAATCTAAAGAATTAAAGTGGAAAATAGTTGGGAAAAATGGGGAGTAAATTTTGAAATTCTTTATGTGATTTGAGTGGGTAATTATGGTCCGATTGTGGAGTTTTTGGTATGTATAGAATCGTGGGAGGATGAGGATTCTAGTGATATAAATTTTATTGAATTTCGAGACGTGGTCATGGGGCTCGGATTTGGCCGAATTTTGAGAATTGTGTTAAAATTTATATCTTTCGATTGGATTTTATTCTGTTAGCGTATATTGATGATGTTAATCTGATTTTGGTTAGATTCGGAGCATTTGGGAGACAATTCGAGGGGCAAGCGCATCGAAGAGTAGCTTTTGGGCTATTTCGAGGTAAGTAACGATTGTAACTCTAAACCTGAGGGTATGACACCCCGTTATTTGATATTGTGATGATAAATGAGGTGACACACATGCTAGGTGACGAGCATGGGGGCATGCACCGATAGAGATTGTGACTTGGTCCGTCCCGTAGCGACTATTAAGCCGCTTATTCGATTTGAAACCTTACGACATCCTGTCTTTCAAAAGTTTATACTTGTTTATGGACTGCGAGCCAGGTTTTGGGGCCTTGTGCCGACCTGTTTAGACCCTCAGGGGGTAGGTTTACACTATTCTACCCAGCTCACCTCCTTTCCTTCCCTCAGACAGATTATAGTTTCTTTTGGTCTTTTGTACCTCAGAATTTTGTTGTATCAAGTCACTGTTGTACCTTGTATTTTCAGTTTTAGATGTTCATGACAGTTGACTCCAGGTTTTGGGGAAGTGTGTATTTGCTTCATCTCATTTTGCAATTTTTAAATCTGCTAAAATTTTGGGAAAATTGATATTTATATTGATAGTCTGATATGGTTGGCTAGCCTAGTTCCATGATAGGCGCCATCACGGCCGATTAGGATTTGGGGTCGTGACATAAAAGCACGAAGGGTGATGTCGTGCCTGAATGAAATACATTGTGAGAGTAAAAGCACGAAGGGTGATGCTGTGTATGCTTATTTATGATATGGGGAGGACGAGAGTAAAACCACGAAGGGTGGTACCGTGCAAGTTCCTTTTCCTATTTTTATTGCTTTAAATTATTGTCGATTACTGTTTATTGTTGTCTTGTTGTTTTTCTCATTCCTTATGTTGAATTCCCCATAGCATGGTCCCTTCCCATTATTGGATATAATATTAACTCTTTAATTGATATTATTGCTGCTAGTATATTTATACATGTCCAGGTTTTATGTGATGTCCTGTCCTAGCCTCGTCACTACTTCGTCGAGGTTAGGCTCGGCACTTACTCAGTACATGGGGTAGGTTCTACTGATACTACACTCTGCACTTCTTGTGCAGATCCAGGCACCGCTCAGAGCTGATTCTTTGAGTATAGTTGAGTTTTTACGGGAAGGCACGAGGTAGATCTGCTGGTGTCCGCTGATTCCTAGAGTCTTCCCTTATTTATTTAGATATTGTTTTATTTCATTCAAAACAGAGACATATTTATTTTAGCCCATTTATTTTTAGTACTCTTTAGTGGCTCGTGAATTGTGATACCAGACCCTGGGTTGTTATATGGTAGATATTTAGTTCGTGGTTCGATTTATTTTATCGGTTATCATCCATGAAGTTATTTATTGGGAAATATTAGATTCAGTAGTCATTTTGATTTGTTTATTCATGTTTAAGAAAATTGTTAAAAAAAAAGGTTAGTTAAGTTCTAACATTGGCTTGCCTAACAAGTGTGGTGTTAGGCTTCATCACGATCCCATGGGTTGGGAATTTGGGTCGTGACAAGTTGGTATCAGAGCTCTAGGTTTCCTGGGTCTCACAATTCACGAACAAGCTTAATAGAGTCTGAGGGATCGGTACGGAGACGTCCGTGAGGCTATGAAGTTAGGAACAAACTCATTTTATTTCTACTCTGTCGTGCGATTCTTGATATCTCAAAAAAAATTGATTGAACTCTACTATCCTCTCGTAGATGGCGAGAACACGTGCTTCCTCTTCCTCTGGCCAATAATACGGTCCTCCAGCAGCAGCAACAGCTTCTATTAGGGGAAGAGGCAGGGGCAGGTTTCAGCCCGTTGCTCATACTGCAGACCCAACTTTGGAGCCCCAGGTTGAGATTGATGAGGGGGCTCCAGCTCAGACCATTCCAGCTAGACCACCTCAGGCCCCATAGGGGTTCATTGCTACCTCGGTGCTTCAGGATGCATTGGTCCGATTAGTGGGCCTTATGGAGAGTGTAGCCCAGACTGGTGCACTCCCTGTTGCAGTAACTGTGTCTCAAGATGGAGGAGGGTTCAGACTCCTGCTACCCACACTCCTGATCAGACTAATCCTCAGGTCCAGACCGCAGCAGCCAAACCAGTTGGGGTAGTTCAGACAGTTGTTGCAGCATCGATTGCTGATGGGGCAGCTATGACTTCTGATGCTTTGTGGAGACTGGACAGGTTCATCAAGCTTTTCCCTGTTCACTTCAGTGGTTCTACTTCAGAGGACCCTCAGGAATATCTGGACAGATGTCATGAGGTTCTTCATAATATGGGTATTTTGGAGACCAATGGGGTCAACTTCGCCGCATTTCAGATGACTGGTTCCGCCAAGAAATGGTGGAGGGATTATTTGTTGACTAGACCAGTTGGGTCACCTGCTCTAACTTGGGATCAGTTTTCTCACCCCTTTTTGGAGAAATTTTTTCCTATCACTACTAGAGAAGAGAAGCGTCATGAGTTTGAGCGTCTTTAGCAGGGAGGCATGTCAGTTACCCAGTTTGAGAACCGCTTCATGGATTTGGCTCGCCATGTTATTCTTTTGTTACCCACAGAGAGAGATAAAGTTAGGAGATTTATTGAGGGCCTTTCTCAGCCCATCAGGTTGCAGATGGCTAAAGAGATAAGGGCTGAGATTTCCTTTCAGGACGCGGCCAATGTGGCCAGGAGAGTTGAGTCGGTTCTTGGGATGGGATGACGGGGGTCAGACAAGATACCTCGCCATTCCGGTGGATTCAGTGGTGCTTCATATAGAGGCGGGAGTACTCAATGTAGAGGCCATCCTTCCAGGCCATTTAACTCGGTATTTCAGACGTCCTAGGGTGCCCCAGGTAGTCGTGGCTATCAGCTGCCTTATTTTGATCAGTCAGCCCCTATTGATGCACCTCCTCTCCAGAGCTTTTAGGGGGGCTATCCAGGTCGACAAAGTCAGTTTTCCGGCCAACAGTCTCGAAAGTCGAGGTCTTGTTATACTTGTGGTGACCCGAGGCATATTTCTAGGTATTACCCTCATGCGTCGAACAATTCTCAATACCAGAATTCTTGTGCTATAGTTCCGACACCAGTTGTAGCACCACCCGCCCATCCAGCTAGGGGTAGGGGTTAGGTAGTTAGAGGTAGAGGTCAGAATGCTAGAGGTGGAGGCCAGCCCGCTAGAGGTAGAGGCCAGCCCGTTAGAGATGGAGGTCTATCTATCGGGGGTCCTCCTGGTGACGTAGTTCAGGGTGGTGGGTCCTAGCCCTGATTATATGCATTTCCAGCTAGACCCGAGGCGGAGTCCTCCGATGCAGTTATCACAGGTACCATTTCAGTTTGTAATAGAGCTGCTTTAGTTTTATTTGATCCGGAGTCTACTTATTCTTATGTGTCATCATATTTTGCCTCGTATTTGGTTGTGCCCCGTGACTCCTTGAGTGTCCCTATTTATGTGTCTACGTCGGTGGGGGATGCTATTACGGTAGATCGTGTTGTGTGTAGTCGTTATTGCGGGTCTTGAAACTAGTGTAGACCGTTTGCTTCTTAACATGGTCGATTTTGATGTCATATTGGGCATGGATTGGTTGTCACCTTATTATGCCATCTTAGACTGTCACGCCAAGTCAGTTACTTTAGCTTTGCCAGGATTGCCTCGTTTAGAATGGAAAGGGACTCCTGGCCATTCTCCCAGCAGAGTGATTTCTTATGCCAAGGCTCGTCGCATGGTTGAGAAGGGATGTTTGGCTTATTTGGCTCATATTCGTTATTGTGATGCCGAAATTCCTTCAATAGAGTCAGTGCCTATTGTACGGGAGTTTCCCGAAGTGTTTCCTACAAACCTACCGGGGATGCCACCCGACAGGGATATCAATTTTTGTATTGATGTTGCTCGGGGCACTCAGCCCATTTCTATTCCTCCATACTGGATGGCCCCACCAGAATTGAAAGAATTAAAAAAACAGTTGCAAGACCTGCTTGATAAGGGTTTTTTCAGGCCTAGTGTCTCGCCCTGGGGTGCACCGGTTTCGTTCCTAAAGAAGAAAGATGGATCGATGAGAATGGGTATAGATTACCGGCAGTTGAATAAGGTTACTATCAAAAATAAGTATCGATTGCCGAGAATTGATGATTTATTTGATCAGCTTCAGGGTGCCAGTGTGTTTTCAAAAATTGATTTGAGATCGGGCTACCATCAGTTGAATAGTTGGGCGTCGAATGTTCCTAATACAGCCTTTCGGACAAGGTATGGACACTATGAATTTTTGGTGATGTCTTTTGGCTTGACTAATGCCCTAGCAGCCTTTATGGATTTGATGAATCAAATTTTCAAGCCTTATCTAGATTCCTTCGTAATTATGTTCATTGATGATATTCTTATATACTCCCGCAGTCGGGAGGAGCATGAGCAGCACCTTCATATAGCACTCCAGACCTTGAGGGATAATTATTTGTATGCAAAATTTTCAAAGTGTGAATTATGGTTAGATTCGGTAGCTTTCTTGGGTAACATCGTATCAGTAGAGGGTATTCAGGTAGATCCTAAGAATATAAAGGCAGTCAAGAACTGGCCTAGACCCACTTCAACCACGGAAATCAGGAGCTTCTTGAGTTTGGCGGGATACTACCGTCTTTTTGTGGAGGGGTTCTCGTCTGTAGCAGCCCCGATGATGAGATTGACTCAGAAGGGTGCCCCGTTTAAATGGTCGTATGAGTGTGAGGCGAGCTTCCAGAAGTTCAAGACAGTCTTGACTTCAGCACCAGTGTTGGTGTTGCCATCAAGCTCAGGATCTTTTACAGTATATTGTGATGCTTCCCGTGTTAGGCTTGGAGCAGTATTGATGCAGGATGGCAGGGTGATTGCGTATGCGTCTCGGCAGTTAAAAGTTCATGAGAAGAATTATCCTATTCATGACTTGGAGTTAGCCGTCATTGTTCACGCATTGAAAATATGGAGGAACTATCTTTATGGCGTGCCATGTGAGGTTTACACGGATCATCATAGCCTCCAGTACCTGTTCAAGCAAAAGGATATTAACTTAAGGCATAGGACTTGGCTAGAGTTATTGAAAGATTATGATGTCACTAATTGTATCATCCAGGAAAGGCCAATGTGGTGGCCTATGCATTAAGTAGGAAGGCAGTAATCATGGGCAACATTGCATTTATTCCAGTTGGTGAGAGACCGCTAGCTTCAGATATTCAGACGTTGGCTAATCAGTTCGTGAGGTTGGACATTTCGCCCAGCCATGTTCTAGATTGTACAGTTACTCGGTCTTCCTTATTCGAGCGTATCAGAGATCGGCAGGATGATGACCCGCACTTGATGGTCCTTAGAGACACCGTTCGGCGCGGTGGTGCCAAGAAGGTTACAGTTGGAGATGATGGTGTTTTGAGGATGCAGGGTCGTATATGTGTGCCTAATGTTGATGGCCTTCATGAGTTGATTCTTGAAGAAGCTCACCGTTATAAGTATTCTATTCACCTGGGTGCTTCCAAGATGTACCAGGACCTGCGGCAGCACTACTGGTGGCGAAGGATGAAAAAGGATATTGTTGCTTATGTGGCTCGTTGTTTGAATTACCAACATGTGAAATATGAGCATCAGAGAGCCTGTGGTTTACTTCAGCAGATAGAGATTCCTAAGTGGAAGTGGTAGCATATCACTATGGACTTCGTTGTTGGACTCCCACGGACTCAGAGGAAGTTCGACGCCATTTGGATTATTGTGGATAGGTTGACTAAATCAGCACATTTCATTCTAGTGGAAAGTGCTTACACTTCGGAGGGGTTGGCAGAGATATATGTTCGAGAGATTGTTCGCCTTCACGGTGTGCCCGTGTCTATTATTTATGATCGAGGTACGCAGTTTACCTCGCACTTTTGGAGGGCAGTTCAGCGAGAGTTGGGTACACGAGTTGAGTTGAGCACAACATTTCATCCTTAGATGGACGGACAGCCCGAGCGTGCTATTCAGATCTTGGAGTATATGCTTCACATTTGTTTTATTGATTTTGGAGGTTCTTGGCATCAATTCTTGTCGTTAGCAGAGTTTTCTGACAATAATAGTTATCAGTAAAGCATTCAGATGGCTCCCTATGAGGCATTATATGGTGGATGGTGGTTTGAGCCGGGAGAGGCTCGGTTATTGGGTACAAACTTAGTTCAAGAGGCCTTAAATAAGTTCAAGGTTATACAAGACCGACTTCGTGCAACTCAGTCTAGGCAAAAGAGTTATGTCGACCGTATGGTTCATGATGTTGCATTCATGGTTGGAGAAAGGGTATTACTTCGGGTATCACCCATAAAGGGTGTTATGAGATTTGGAAAGAAGGGAAAATTGATCCCTAGGTATATCGGACCATTTGAGATTCTTGATAGAGTAGGGGAGGTAGCTTATAGACTTGTGTTGCCTCCAGGGTTATCCTCAGTTCATCTGGTATTTCATGTATCTATGCTCCGGAAATATCATGGTGACCCGTCCCACGTGTTAGATTTCAGTTCTGTCCAATTGGACAAAGATTTGACTTATGAGGAGGAGCCGGTAGCCATTTTAAACCGGCAGGTCCATCAATTAAGGTCAAAGAGTTATCCTTCAGTTTGTATTCAGTAGAAAGGTCAGCCGGTTGAGGCTGCTACTTGGGAGTCCGAGTCGGACATGCCGAGTAGATATTCCCACTTGCTTGCCAGTTCAAGTAAATTTCTATGTCCTTTCGAGGACGAATGTTTTTTTAGAGGTGGAGATTGTGATGACCCAAAGGGTTCACCTTATGAATTAAGGCACTATTCTAGGCTCATTAGCCTTATAAAGACAAATTTTAATTACCTCGATTTGCATGCGTAGTCTGGGCGTGAATCCGGAAAGCTTTTATGTAAAAATATGAGAAACATAAATTTTTTAGAGTTAAAAATTTGGTTTTAGTTGACTTTGGTCAACATTTTGAGTAAGCGGACCCAGATCTGTGTTTCGACTATCTCGGGGAGGTCCGCAGTAAAATATGGGACTTAGGCGTATGCCCGAAATTAAATTTCGAGGTCCCTAGCCTTAGAAAACAATTTTTGAAGAAAATTGTTGTGCTGGTTATTATAGGAAATAAAGAAATGAAATAATAGGTGAAATTGTTGGTGTCGGGCCTGTATTTTGATTCCGGAGCCGAAACAAGTTTGTTGTGATATTTAAGTCTTATCTGTGAAGTTTGATGAGAATCGGAGTATATTTGACGTGATTTGGACGTCCGGTTGAAAAGTTAGAAAATTTGAGTGTTCTTGAGAAAATCTTGAGTTTTGAGGTTAAATTTGTAATTTTGATGTTATTTTGATGATTTGATCGCATGAGAAATTCCGTATGATGTTATTAGACTTGCTTGCATGTTTAGTTTGGAGCCCCGAGGGTAGGCTACGGAGTGTTTAAAGTTAGAACAATCTGCACAGCTGATGTCTGGTGTTGGCAGGCCTCTGATCTCGCAATTGCAAAATCAGGCTTCGCAAATGCGAAGTCCTGTGCCAGCCTCAGATCTCGCAAATGCGAGATTTCTGGCTGCAAATGCGAACTCACTATATGTCGAAAATGCAACAATTTTATCGCATTTGCGATGACTGCTAAAATCCGAAGGGCTCGCAATTGCAAACCCCTGATCACAATTGCGATACCCGCAGCCTGTTAAAATAGATTTTTGAGGATTTTCACCCATTTTTCAATTCTCTCAAACCCTAAACCTCCATAGGCGATTTTCGAAAGACCCAAACTTCTCCAAATCATTGGTAAGTGATCTCTAATTAATCCCTTTCAATCCTTAATAACTTTTAACAAGATTTCAACCAAAAATCTAGAGTTTTCATGGTAAAAATTGGGGTTTTTGGGTAGAACTTAGGAATTTCAAAATTTGGGGATTTAGATCTCGAATTGAGGTCAGATTCCAAAACCAATTATATATCCGGGCTCGGGGAAGAATGGGTAAACAGATTTTGGTCTGAATCTCGAGTTTAGACCAACCATGCCCGGGGTCGATTTTCATATTTTGATAAGAAAACATAGGAAAACACAGGTTTTCATTAAAGTTGATACCTTTACCAATAATTAATGATATTGAACCCAATTGTGATTAGATTTGAGTGAGTTGAAGCCCAATTCTAAAGGAAAAGCAGTGAGTGACCTGCGAATTCGAGGTAAGTGTGTCTAACCTTAGCTTGAGGGAATAGGTATTGTGTGACTACTTGTTACCTGTTTTGTTGCTAAATCCAATGTATAGATGAGGTGACGAGTACCTATACGTTGTGGTCAGGTCATAACATGCAAGTGAAAGTAAATTCTTGTTATTTTGGTAGTTGTAAAGCCTATTACTTGTGATTATCGTTGTTGTTGAAAGGTTGGAAGTTTTGTACCCGGTTCCACCATGATGGATAATATTGTGAATACTGAATTGAGATTGAAATGATAAATGAAGATAGAAACTATGATGAAATATCGATTTCCTGCAAAAATTCCTCTTTGTATGTTGTTAATGATTCTGTGATTGGTAAGGAGGAGTGTAAATCACGAAGGGTGATGCTTTGCATGATCCAAATATATTCTATTGTGAGAAAGAGTATAAAGAACGAAGGGTGATGTCGTGCCTGAATGAAATACATTGTGAGAGTAAAAGCACGAAGGGTGATGTTGTGCCTGAATGAAATACATTGTGAGAGTAAAAACATGAAGGGTGATGTCGTGTATGCTTATTTATGATATGGGTAGGACAAGAGTAAGAGCACGAATGGTTTACAAGTTCGTTTCCCTATTTTTATTGCTTTAAATTATTGTTGATTACTGTTTACTGTTGTCTTGTTGTTTTTATCATTCCTTATGTTGAATTCCCCATAGCATGGTCCCTTCACATTATTGGATATAATGTTTGTTGCGCCCCCCTTTTTTTGCTCATGGAGTCGGGGTTTCGACATTTTGGGACAACTCTTTTTCCTTTTGGAAAGGGGTATGGAAATTGAAGAGTCGCCACCTAACGGATTAAAGGTGTGTTAGGGAACCTAATTCAAGTAACTCATATAAACCGATTTGCGTTACCAGAGATTGGGTAAGGGCTTGAAATTACCTCGAGGGGGAGGTGTTAGGCACCCCTCGATGTAACGACCCGGCTGGCCGTTACGAGAGTAAAAGCCCTGTTTCTCCCGTTTCTGCTTCATTACATGTGGTTCAGCTTTATTATATAGTGTTAGATTGGTTGGATCGGGTTCAGAGCAACTTTTGGAGAGAAATGAGAAACTTAGTCTCTTAACTTGGTTCAATAGTGGAAAAGTCAACCAAAAGTTGACTTATTAGTAAACGACCACGGAATTTAGATTTTATGGTTTGGATAGATTCGTTAGGTGATTTGGGACTTAGGATTGTGTTCGGAATGTGGTTTTGATGTCCGATGTAGAATTAGGCTTGAATTGGCGAAAGTTAGTTTTTGGCGATTTTCGGTCGGCAGTAAAAAATAGGCTATCGGGGTCAGAATGGAATTCCAGAAGTTGGAGCAAGTTCGTAATATCATTTTGGATATGTGTGCAAATTTTAGGTCAATCGGATGTGTTTTGGATGGTTTCAGCATCCTTGGTGAAATTTAGAAGTTTCAAAGTTCATAGGCTTGAATTTGATGTGATTTTGGTGTTTTTGCGTGGTTTTTAGTGTTTCGAAGGCTCGACTAAGTTTGAATAAGGTTATGGGACTTGTTGGTATTTTCGGTTGGGGACCCGAGGGGCTCGGGATTGATTTCAGATGGTTAACGTAGGTTTGGGCTTGTACATTTGCAGCAAAGCTGCTGCTGGTGCCACTTTACTGGTGTGGCCGAATGCACAGGTGCGGAGTTTGGCAGCTCGTGAAGGGGTCGCAGGTGCGGATGGGTGGCCACACCTGCGGAAGCGCAAGTGCGAAGAGGTAGTCACAGGTGCGGAAATGGAGACTTAAGTCAAGTGCGTTGATGCGCACCTGGGACCGCAGGTGCACATAAGTGGCCGCAGGTGCGAGACCACTGGCCAAAAGAGTATAAATTCATGCCTTCGCAATATTTTGGCATTTTTCTTCATTTTGCATGCGGATGGAGTCATTTTGAGAGCAATTTGGAGAAGGATTTCGAGGGTCTTCTGTGGAGGTAAGTTTCTCGGACCAAGAACTCGATTCTATGTTATTATGTGACGAATTAGGCTTGGAATTAGTGGATTTAATGGCATAAATTGGGGGTTAGGGCTCGGATAATTGGAAACTTTGATTGAGTAATTGGAGGGGAAATTTTGGTCCGATTTTGGTGTTCTTGGTATGTATAGAATCGTGAGAGGATGAGGATTCTTGTGATATAAATTTTGTTGGATTTCGAGACATGGGACCGGGGAGTCGGGTTTGGCCAATTTCGGGAATTTTGCCTAAAATTGATAGTTTTCGATTGGGCCTTATTCATTTAGCATATACTGATGATGCTAATCTGGTTTTGGTTAGATTCGGAGCAATAGGGAGCCGATTCGAGGGGCAAGAGCATCGCGGATTAGTATTTTGGCCCGGGTGAAGGTAAGTAATGACTATAAATCTTGTCCTGAGGGTATGAAACCCCGGACTTCGTGTTTCTCAATATTTCTAGAGTGGCGCACATGCCGGATGACGAGTGTGTGGCGTGCACTGATTTTTGGATTGGACTTGGTCCTCTCCATGGCAACTATTGAACTGCTATTTTACTCTAAATCATATGTTAAATTATGTTCTAAAGCTATTGCTATATTTGGGTTGTAAGCCATGTTTGGGCCTCGTGCCGGCTTGTTTAGACTCCTTGAGGGCTTTTTACTGCTATTTCCTCACTGTGTTGACTTATGATTTATACTCAGTCGTGTTATGTTTAACTGATTTCGAAACTCAGCCTTATTTACACTATTTTGAGATATAATGATGTTTTTGGGTCGAGTACCCCGTTTTACTAATACGCCCGAGGGAGTTTTGAGAGTTGCTGACTGAGTGAGGCTGAGGGCCTGATTTTGAGGATATGATGGGCCACGAGGTGTCTTGATATTAGCACTTGGGCTGAAGGAGCCCCTATGGAGTCTGTACACACCATGAGCGCAAGTACCTACTGAGTGCGAGTGCCGAGTGACGAGTGATTGGAAGGCATGCGTGATTGTGAGGTATGCCCGAGGGGCTGATTACTAGTGACTATGAGGTATGCCCGAGGGGCAGTTTCTGATACATGTTTTTGCCCGAGGGGCTACTTATGATTTTACCACTTTCATTCTGAACTTATGAAATATGTTTTGCCCGAGGGGCTTTTTATGATTTTTATCATTTTTACACTAAACTTCTTGAAAGTTATATTGAAACTATTGGCAAGTATATTTCCAAATGATTTTTACTGAAATCGGCTTTTAAGCGTGATGATTTAACGTATACATTGTTGGAAAGAAAGGTTGTGCTTATTGTGAAATGATGATTTGATTTTATGTTTTTCTTACTGCTCTGGCCTTATTTATTTTCATTACTACTGAGTTGGCGTACTCACATTACTCCCTGCACCTTGTGTGCAGATCCAGGTGTTAGGGTAGAGTGAGTTGTGTATCTGTTCCAGAGATTTCTCGGAGATTTTTTGATTCCTTCT
Source organism: Nicotiana paniculata (assembly GCA_005239505.1). Lineage (NCBI taxonomy): Eukaryota > Viridiplantae > Streptophyta > Magnoliopsida > Solanales > Solanaceae > Nicotiana > Nicotiana paniculata. The sequence continues at coordinate 19,928 of ML307294.1, read as the reverse complement.
CTCTCTCTCTTGCTTACTATTACAGATTTTTTTTTGAGTTGTATATTTTCTGTAGATGCTCATGACCAGTGACTCCGGGATCTCGAGGGTTGTTATTAATATTCGGTGTAGCTTTATCTATTTTTAAAATGTTTAAAAAAAACCTTTATGGGTTATCAGTTTTGTAATAATGTAAATGGAAGATTATTACGATTTGAGTGTGGTTTTGGCTGGCCTAGTTCCACGATATGCGCCATCACGAGTGGTTTAGATTTGGGGTCGTGACAAGTTGGTATCAGTGCACTAGGTTACATAGGACTCACCGGTCATGAGCAGGTTTAGTAGAGTCTTGCGGATCGGTACGGAGACGTCTATACTTATCTTTGACAGGCTGCAGAACCCTTAGGAAAATCTTACATTCTTGAATTATTGTCGTGCGAATCCATTTTATTCAGCCAGGAGCGTAACTCTTGAATTCCTTCCATGTATTCGAACGCGCCCGAGAGCACTTGGTATCAGCTGTGCATCGACGGCTTGTTACTTCCATGGATGAGATATGATTTTGGCATGTTGGTAATGGGCCAGTCTGGAGGACTTGAGGCCGGATTCATTATGTGGCTTGAATGCTAAGATTTCGATCGTGTGAGTCGTGCATTTGGGGACTTATACGCCTGTTGGTGTCCTTATTGACGGGACTTTGTGACTGGATGTCTATGTGGTGAGTATGATTTGAGGGTGAGACGTGTTCATATTGTTTGATTGTGAAAAAAAGGGATGGGATGGATATGTAGCAAGAACTATTGAGTTTTTGACTTATGTCTGGAGTTGGCACATGGCCTCGACTCGTGAGTGTATGGGAAGACCTCTTATGTTGTTCAGTTGTGGAGTGAAGCGGAGCCTTCTATTATGTTATGAGTTCCTGGTGATGTCTTTTAGGCTGATCATTGCCCCAGTAGAGTTCATGTATTTGATTAATGGTGTATCCGAGCCGTATTAGCACCCCTTTGTTATTATATTCATTGATGGCACCCTGGCATATACGTGTAGCCAGGGGTAGAATACTCAGTATTTGAGGACGATATCATAAGGATTCAGGGAGGAGAAGCTCTATGCAAAGTTCTCCAACTGTGAATTTTGGCTCAGTTCAGTAGCATTCTTGGGACACGTGGTGTCCAGTGAGGGTATCCATGTGGTCAGACGAGTTGGGTAGAGCTTCCAGAAGCTCAAGAATTCTTTGGTCGTAGCTCCAGTGTTAGTTCTGCCCTCAGCTTCAGGTTCTTATATCTCTTATTGTGATGTCTCGAGGGTAGGCATTGGTTTGTTCTAACGTAGGAGGGTAAAGTGATTGTGTAGCAGCTGTGATCTTCGGAAGTGTGTAGAGAGATATCTGTCACGACCCAAAATCCATAAGGTCGTGATGGCCGGACATCATTGTCAGGCAAGCCAATCATTAATTAATCTAAATAAATTCCTGATTATCATTTATGAAAAAAAACATTTCCTTTCACTTTATTACATATTAACTAAATAAAATCTGTCAAGTAAAACAATAGTTTAAAATATTACGCTTTAACAAATATATCCCAACACACCCCAGAACCCGGTGTCACAAGTACATGAGCAATTTCTAAGAATTTATACAATCATTATCAAGCCTGTCCGAAATACAAATTGGACAAGGAATTTCAAAAAAAATGAAAATAAATACAGTACGAGGGAGACTCTGTCAGATGCAGATCGCCTCCGGATGATTCAGCTCGCCTAAGTCTCTGAATCCTCCACATTGCTATGAAAATACTTGTGCAATAAAATGCACAGTAAGTGTAGCATGAGTACAAAAACAACGTGTACTTAGTAAGTCACCCACCTAACCTCAGAGAGGTAGTGACGAGAGGTCGAATTAGACACTCACTAAAGGCCAGCAAATTAATTAACAGTATAAGATGAACACGATAGGCATATAAAGGTAGCAAAGCAGCATATATATAAGGCACTTAAATCCAAGTAAAAACTGGAAATAAACAAACGGTTACCACTTTCTCATTATTTTTCAAAAATATCTTAAATAAACAATTTCCCCTTTGTTTTCCCCCAAATATCATAAATCCACAATTTCTTCTTTATTTTTCCTCCAAATATCATAAATCCACAATTTCTTCTTTATTTTTCCTCCAAATATCATAAATCCACAATTTCTTCTTTATTTTTCCTCCAAATATCTTATCACTTCAAAAATCATGAAAAACATTTATCAATTTAGCATGTGCATACGAGATAAGGACAACCAGCCTGAGACATCATAATAATCATCTCTGTGTACTGCCGAGGGTCGAATGTCCCGAACCATAATATTTCTTTCAATCTCGTTGTAGCATACGGCCCACTCCCATGAGAGTGGGAGAAATAACACTCCGCTCGCGGAATGTAAATTGCGAAGCGGTCACATGCAGTCATGCACAATCAACAGTCCACCCCGACTACGTCGGGGAAAACAAATACTCAAGTAAATGACAGATTTCTCTTTTGAAGACCACAAAAATAGCACTTGAACCCTTTTATTTCGAAATTCACTTGCCAAGTCTTTTTATAATGTTTAATAACATAATCTTATCCGGAAACACAATTTCCCGCGAAGGAAATCAATTCTCTTTTTAGATGCTTAAGAAAATAAACTCTAATCTTCTTTAGTCATTCAATTACAATTTCAATTATATTAGCAGTTTAATATTGCAGACAAGATCACAGGTACAACAGGTAAGACATGCTAGTGGGTCCTAGGCTACCCGGACATGGCATAATAGTAGCTACGCACGGACTCCCGTCACCTCGTGCGTACGTAGCCCCGCATATAGTAACACATACTTAATTAGTTCACCTAGGGGGACAATTCCCCCACACAAAGTTAGAAAGGAGACTTACCTCGCTTCGAGATTCCATAACCGGCCTCCAAGCCCTTCCGATGACTCCTAACGGACGCACAACGCCCCAAAACTATCCAAACAACGACAACCTAATGAAAATATACTCTAATATTGCAACAATTCCAAATTATATAATTTCCCAACCCCGCTTAGTGAATGACCAAAATGCCATCGGGCCCACGTGCCCGGAATCCAAAATTTCTCGAAGATATATTCTACCCATAGCCTTACTAACTCAAATATACAATTTACTCAAATATTCATGCTCAATTCGTGGCTAAAAATCCAAATTACCTTTTTCTAGGTTTCTCTAAGATTTCCCAATTTCCTACCAATTCCATGTCTAATCCATGCATATAATCTTGTATTTAATTCAAAAACGTGAAGAAATTACTTACCTTGCGATCATTGACGAAATCCTCTCCATGAAGCTCCTCAAAATCTCCCATAGCGTATGAAAATACATGGAGAAATGACCAAATTCTCGCTTAAAAAAAATCTGCCCAGGCCCATTTTCCGCACCTGCGGTCCCCTTGTCGCATTTGCGCTTCCGCAGGTGCGCCCAAATCTCCTGCACCTGCGGTCTCCTTGGCTACAGCCCAAATTTTGCACCTGCGGCGCCCTTAGCCGCACCAGCAGCTCCGCACCTGCGGCCAAAGCCTCGCAGGTGCGGTTACACCAGATGACAACAACCTTCAGCTTTCTTCAACTTCAATTATTAATCCGTTAACCACCCGGAATCCACCGGAGGCCCCCGGGACCCCGTCCAATAATACCAACCTGTTCCNGAAACCACGAATCGCACCCAAATCCCAACTTTATGAACTTAGAAATTTCCAACTTCTACATCTGATGCCGAAACCTATCAAATCACGTCCGATTGACCCCAAATTTTGCACACAAGTCATATTCGACATTACGGACCTTCTCCAACTTACGGAATTGCATTACAACCTCGATATCAAAAATTCCACTTCCGGCCGGATTGCTCAAAAACCTTCAAATTTCTATCTTTAGCCAAATGATCCCAAAATGACCTACGGACATCCAAATTCACTTCCGATCGCGCTCCCAACTCCAGAATCACCATACAAAGCTATTCCTAGACTCGGAATCCCAAAGGGACATCAGTATCACTGAAATGCACTTCATGCCAAACTTAGGAAATTTCTTCAAAAATGATGTCTTCCACAATATACGCTGAAACGCTCCCGGCTTATCCAAAACCCGATCCGGACATACGCCCAAGTCCGAAATCATCATACAAACCTGCTGGAACCTTCAAATTCCGATTCGGAGGTCGTTTACTCAAAATTCCAACCTTAGTTGGTTCTTCCAACTTAAGGCTTCTAAAATGAGAATTTTCTTTCCAAATCAACTCTAAACTTCCCGAAATTTAATTCCGACCACACCTACAAGTCATAATACCTTAAATGGAGCTGCTCACGGCTTCAAACCGCTGAACGACGCGCTAGATCTCAAAACGACCGGTCCGGTCGTTACATTCTCCCCCACTTAAACCGATGTTCGTCCTCGAACGTGCCAAGAACTGCTCTGGAGTTATCTGAAATCACTATTTAACACCGCGAGCACCTTCCCGTGCTACCACAACCCAGTTAAGTACATTAGCTTAATCAAATCTGAAGATTCTTCTTTTATCCATATAATAAGCTCAGAACCTAGTTCCAACACTTGAAATTTTCCTGCCAGGCCTACTTCCAACATATAAACACTGTATTGACTACCACACAACATACTAGAACATGACTGCATACCCTTGCTGAATTAGCACCATGCACCGCAAGATCATCATCTAACCTCAATGATGTTCCCTGAACCTTATTAGCCGAAATTCCACGAATCTGATGCTCCCCAATGCACCTCATGATATATATACATACATCCTTCTATAATGCTGACGATACCACCACAACGGAGGAGATGTGTAGAAATCCATAACCATTTGCAGAGTTAACAAATCATTGAATACCTCATCTTGACTAGAATCATCACTTCATTATGAACCTGAATAATGGTATTTGTTCTTTAATATACACTTTACATAATCTTATCGCACTGATCCTTGATCCGATAATCCCGTCTCACCCAGTATGAATTTCTCAGACAACAAATCACCCCAAACATGACGAACAGTCTCACATGACATCACAACGCGCTGAGAGGCCATAATTCGAACATGATAAACAAGAAATGACTCAGGAAGGGACTATTTAACCCACGCAACTAATATGAACTTCTCTCAGAAATTAGGAAATAAAACATAAGAAAAATAAATACATATTAACTCTTCTCATCATCACACTATTGCGGCATACAACCCGATCCAAATAACATACCCGTGGCGGCATGCCACCCGATCCCATCATAAAACTCACATAAGGAAATATACACGGAGCTGAATCACTCACTATTACACAAATAGGCGTGTAAGAGAATTATCACTTATTATGCTAAGCTAAACACTTAGAAATATTCTGAGAAAATATTTATATCTAAATGCGATAATAAAAACTAACCTAGAAAGCAAGTAAAATGATCAATAGCTACAAGTATAGATGCACGGGGAATTACATTCAAGTAACGATCCAATGTATTTCACAATTTTATAAATATGAGCGAGTTTATGTTCATTAGCTTCGCGTAATAATTCTATATTAGTTTCTTCCGAAAACTAACAAGACTTCCTAATTGAATTATCCCTAAAACAATTATGATATTAATCACACCCGAATATGGATACAAGTAGTTCAATCTTATCCCTAGGTTGAATCTATAAAATGAGGGTTAAAACCTCAAGTTCTTGTTAATTAATCTTTCCCAACCCCAAATTATCTTTCCCAAAATTAATTCGAAGTGAATGGGCGAGTCTTAGGGGTAACTAATCCTTTTGGAAACATTAAAGAACAAGAATTATTAAAGAAATAATAACTCACTTCATAATAAATAAAAATCGTTCAATACATAAGCACAACAAGATATTTAATCCACACTTTAAATATGAATATTTTCATAAACAAGATTCAAATGTTGGAAAAACTACTACACACTTAGATGTACAATACAAAGTAAGGAAATGAACAAATGAGCATAAATGAGTAAGAAATTCTCAACCAAAAGCTTCAAATCTTCAAGATCCAAGTGTGTGTACAAGAACCCTAGCTCCAAAACTTGTCTTCTCTAGTCAAGAGGCTGAATAATAAGCCAGAGATATTTTTCAAATGAGCTAGGTAGTGTATTAAATAGTATTGAGGCCAAAAAATGTAAAATTACAAAAGTACCCAGAATTGAGCGCGATCTTCGCATAAGATCGGTTTGCATTTGCGAACTATGACTTGACTGTTGACTTTCACATTTGCGATAAAGTCCCTGCATTTGCGAAGGTTGACTGTCTAATTTGACTTTGCATTTGTGATCCTTTGTTTGCATTTGCGTACACTGCTTGATTGGGTTGACTTCGCATTTGCGATTTGGCAATCGCAATTGCGATTGCTGTTAGCATCGCATTTCCCACATTTATGTCACAATTGCGACATCTGAGGCCATTTTCCAGATTTTCTTCTTTTCAACTCCTTTTTGACTCGTTTTCACTTGGTTTCTTCATGATCACTTCTAAATCATATAGAACCTATAAAATAGAATTAAACACATGATTTTATCACTCAAACCCAGCAAAAAATCTTATCTTAAAGACAAGATAAGTTGGTAAAATACCAACTTATCAAGTAGTACTTGTTGTATCATTAAGAGATTGATGTTAAATTGCTAAAGGCATTAATATGAAAAAGGTTATTCATTTGATTTTGTTCAATGTTTGGATTGGCTATGAAAATCACGATTTGATAAAATAGATCATTTGAGGCTATTAGGCTATGAATCTATTTTCGATAGTCAAATGTCTTGGGAGTTACTAGTGGAGACGAATGAGATTGGTTCGAACATAAAGTTCATTACCATGAAACTACATGTGCCGGTGTAGGGACGCATTCCAAGGCTGGGCCGAGGTTTGTGGGATAAAGTCCCTCATTAAGAGGGAAAATGATCATTACTTAAAGTAATGAGGTTAAGTCGACTCATACGGCACCGCGGAAAGCCTCCCAGACAAGTAGGGTCAAATACTTGTTGCTAGGACGATCACCTAATAGTTATTTATTATGTTGGTGTCACTATAGTACTCTCGATGAAAGATAAAGAAGACTTTCTTATGTTTAGGCCTTAGAAGCCGAAAGTGATTTCGATGACTTAATAAAACTGAAATGATTTTGTATGATTTTATTAAAAATCTTGGATTGATACAAGTATTCTAAGAATTTATATCATGGTTTATACTTCACTTGTCTTCTTATTTGAAATGATAAAGAGCATGATTTGTATAATTACTTATCACCTTATATCAAACATTGGTTATATGATTCTTGTAAAATCTTATCCCAGGAACTTGAGTTAGAGAGAGTCTATGACACTTATTGAGTATCGTTGTGGTATACTCAGCCCTTAGGGGACACTCCTATTTTGTGGTAGCTATTATGTTATTTTCTTAATTTATGTTAGTCGATCATCAGCCCAAGTGTTTAGTTATATTTCTCCATAGATAGTTGTGAAAAGTTGTAGTAATGGGGTTGTACACAACATACATGAAAATTGTATTATTATGAAAGACTTCATGTATGATTCTGAATTGAAAAACTTTTCATCGTTTAACTTGAATATATATATGTATATATATATATATATATATATATATATATATATATATATATATATATGTATATATATATATATATATATATTTTTTATTTTTATTTTCAAAGAGCTTCCGCAGTTAAATTGGTTTTCATGCATATGATTTGGGTGCATCATATGGGTTGGTTAACTCGGATCGGATAGTATGTCGGGTGGTGATCACGTGGATTTGGGTCGTGACACAATCATAAAGTGTAATAGATGTTGGGACCCGGTTACTATAGGAAATGACAATCATCAATTATCCCATCTTTTTCTGCATATGACCTTACCCAAAAAAATTAACAAGAAATCTGCTAATACCATTAAGAAATTCCTTGATCAATTTTGCAATCTTTCAGGTCAAAATATTAATATGGAAAAATCTAAAATTATTATCTCCAAACATATCCCTAAAGATACAGCCTCTCTAACCTTTTCAATATTAATATTAGCCACTCCTTTGGAAAATATCTAAGTTTTTCTATTACAAATTCCAAACCAAGGGCATCTGACTATCAATATATACTTGATAGCATGTTATCTAGATTGGCTACTTGGAAGACAAACTGCCTTAACATTTCTGGTAGAAGCACCTTGGCTACCTCGTGCCTTAACTCACTCCCAAATCACGTAATGAAATACTCATTACTCCCCTCCAAGATGCTCAAAAACATAGATAAAATCCAGCGTAATTTCATTTGGGACACACATGCAACCTCAAAAAAGCTTCACTTATTCAACTGGGACACGATTACAAAAGATAATAAGGATGGTGGTTTGGGTATTCACTCCGTTAAGAATAAGAATCTAGTCAAACTAAACTACCTTTCTTGGAGACTTCTTGCAAATACTCAATCTCCATGGGCCAAAACTATCTTAGGTTGGATCCAGAAAAAACATAAAGTCCCCCTCATTCATTTGGAATAATATCATCCAAGGTTGGAGCATTTGCAACAAAGGAATCACTTGGCTTCCCTACAATTCATCAACTTTAATGTGTGGAATAGTCAATGGATCTACAATATTCCCCACTTGTGCCAGTGTATAAATGGGCCTCTAACTCAAAGGGATGAAAACCTCACCATTAAGGATATCTGGGTTAACAACAAATGGGACATATCCAAACTATCTATGACCCACCCCTAACTTTGACAAACAAAGTAACAGCTATTAAACCAAATCCCAAAACCTATAACATCCCCATTTGGTCGCTTAATACAAATTGTCTATTTACTACCAAATCTTGTTACGATTTAATCAATAGTTACTCTCTTTCTGATAAGGACTTTAACTGGATCTAGGACCTAGATTGTCTGAACAAAATTAAGTTCTTAATCTGTAAATGCTACCATGAAAGGCTGCCTTCTAGATCCTACTTATATCATATCGGCATGAATATAGATCATGTTTGCACGATATGCAGATTAAACAATGAAACCATTAAACACTTCTTTCTTGATTGTACCGATGTTAGGGAATTTTGGTGCCTCTTAACTCTTCACACTCGCACCTGGGCCAATAATAACAATTGGATAACTAATATCCGCAATCATAATTTTAATCTAAGAAACAATATTATTAACTGGAAAGATTTTTCCCATTTGCAATTTGGAACATCTTTATCAAGTGCCTATTACTGTTATATGGATCAAACTATCACGTGGCTTATTCAAGCTCAACATTGATGGCTCCTATAAGAAAAACACATCTCTCTGCGGTTTTGTTAGTCTCTGATCCACGTCCAATCCTCACTTAATAGTGATGGAAACGGTCATTAGAAAAATAGTACCCAACAAGAGTCGAGGTCGATTTTCACCGAGAGTTTAATATGGGTGTTATGAGCATACACTTGACAAAAGCAAATGGAACAACTAGATTGCACTTCCAAACAAAGAGTTTTGATTTCTAACTCTATATTTACTCTACCAATATTAAGTTAAGAGAATAAATTAGAAAGCGAATGATTTTTTTTGTGGTTTTTCAAATAGTTAAATATACCTTAACCTAGGTGTTTACCTAATGGGTTAAATATGTTAAGACTTGTTTTGTTGATTAGGGTATATTATAGCTCTCAGCTTTAGGTTACCCACTCAATACCACTCGTTCATAGAGTGATTTTGCTCAATTGGCTTTCTCAAGCCCAAATGGGTATCAAGCTAAATAGTTGATATGAGCTCAAGTCGGTTTCTCACTATCTCTAGTTTGAACTCTTTAATTAGTCTAACCAAACCTTCAATTAGCACAACTTCTTGTTACCAAGTTATCCTAGACCCGGTCCCTTTTTCTCAAGTAAGGACCAAGTCAAAAAAGCATGAATCAGTTTTAGCAACCATTAATTCTAAAATTAAAGTATAAACTAGCTTAAATAATTAATACCCAATCATAAACAAGCATTGAATTAAATACCGATAAAGTTTACACACGAGGGCAGGGTTACAACCCTAGTAAGAATCTAGCTACTCATAGTGAAAAATGAATAAAAACAAAAAGAAATACTAATTAAACTCATAATTTAAGATTAAAATAATAAAATATGATGTTTAAATCCTAAAATAGTCCCAAACATCCTAAAATAGCAACACACAATGGCTAGAACAACTCAAACTTCGAAACTTGACCTAAAAATGTGATTCTCGTCAATCTATAGTGGCCAAATATTTGCTGACAAAAACGCCCCTCGGGAGGTTCTACGGCTGCACAACTCCATGTGTGGTCCAGAGATTTGTTCAACTGGCAAGGTTTGGGATTCTATAGCGGCACAATTCTGGTGTGCGGCTGCAAAGCATCTTCTGCAGCCGCACAATTCTTGTGCGGTCCGCACTTCAGGCAAGGCTTCAAGTTTTGGTCATTTGCACACTCTATAAACTTTGAATCATTTGTCAGTGCAGACCTTATTCTGCGGACAAACAAATCATATGTGGTCTGCAAATCAACTAAAACTCTGTTGAGCTTCTTCACTTATTATGCAGCCGTAAAAGTAATTCTACGGTCCGCACATTCTTATGAGGACCGCACATCTTATGTTATGCGTCCCTTCTTGCCTTTTGAGTCGGAACACTCCTTTTTGAGTCGGATTTCATCATGGGATCCCAAACTTCCAAAAGCAAAAAGGTGCTACTAAGTGGTCAAAATCCAACACTTATCAACTCTCCCAAACTTAAGTCTTTGTTTGTCCTCAAGCAAATAAATTAGTTCTGACCTCCTCAGAGTTACAGGTCATTACAGCGAGTCAATGGTGATCCATTCATACATCATTTGGACCTACAATTACCCACACTACTCATACATTATTAACAAGGTGACAAGTAAAATATTCATACACATATAGTTCTAATGTGGCATTTGAGCTTCAAGAATTGACTTCACTCATCAAGGACTCTTGGTCTATCATGTAGGTCATGGTGGACTCCAAACTCTTCCTCCTCTAATTTCCATTTGCTAAGCTCACTTAATAAATTAGCACCCTATCTTAAGATTCATGAAATGTTTGTACACCTCTCACAAGAGAATGTCACAAGTACAGCTTCAAGTACCATAGGCTTGCCCCTCATGTAGATCACCACTAATTTAATCTCACTCGGGTCGAAATCAAGTAGGACTTCTTTTGGGTTGTATTGAAGGGTTTTTCAAATTCCTCATCTCTCCCCCAAACTTATGCTTTAAGCCACTTATTTCACAAGAGTGTTAAGGAAAGTCCGGGTGCCAAGAAAGGGTCATGACAAAATAGGTAAAGACTTATAACATGGTTATCAACTGAGAAAGGCTAGAGGCTCAAAGGGGGTTGACTAGGGCTAATAACATTGGTCGGTAATAGAAAGCTCAAACGGTCCAAAGAAAGACGAGAATCACTTCTCAAACCAAGCAAAACTTAGGATTTCGCCTTGAAACACATTTGGGGAAAGTTCTAGACCATTCGCACGGATACTTGGACTAGCAACAATTCATCTTACCCCTCACGCAACTAGATTGTATAAGAGGATAGATTCAAGAGCCTACAACAATCACATTCAAGTTTAAAGATCACTATGGTCCAATAAACCACCCGATGATCATCAAAGTCAACTCAAGAGTCACAAAGTCACTAACTAGAGCTATTTCTTTCAAAAGCCTTGTTTCTAACCATAAGCACGTAGTTAAGTGTGTTGGTACCAAATGAAGCATAATTAACTCTTCGAGAATGACTTGATTAGGTCTTTTTATTCATTACTACTGCTATTATTACCTAAACACAAAAACTGACTCATGCCCTTAAGAAGGTTGTCACGCTATCCATCATTGGGACGAGTCACCCGATTCATAAAAAACTACCTTTGGAAAGAATAGTGGCGTTAGAAAACCAAAGGCTTATTATCTACTAACGCATAAGAAAAAGCTACTTAACAAAAAAAGAACTAATATGGAAAAAATAAAGAAGCTAATGAGCAATAACTACTAACGATAGATAAATATACATAAGAAGAGAGAGAGAGAGAGAGAGAGAGAGAATATAGATAAATACAAATAAGAAAATANCCCCCCCGAATAAAAGTAATCATTGTCCCCACGCTTAGAAAAATAAGAGTAAAAGAAAAAGGGTAAAGAAAACTCCCTAAGGATCCTTGGACATCTCAATGTCCCCAGCAATATCATCTCCCTCAGGATCAACCAACTGTATCTCATCATATTCAAATATGGGTGTGGCTGGTTTGTCGAGCATCGTACACGCTACCTCAGTAGTGTCGCTAATAAGGTCTGGCTCGTCAGACTGGCCAGCTGGTGCTACTGGTGCAAATGGTGATGAAGGATCTGGGGAAGACTAGGGCGGGTCAAGCGGTATATCAAAAGGAAGGTCTCCAGCTGCGCAAGTCTAGTCACCTCCCTCCGGAGCTTGTCCACTGATTTCTTTCTTACCTGGGACTTCCTCATCTTCTTTACTCCTTTTCCAGCTCCTCAATAACTTACCTGCGATGCACCAATTTGTCCATGATAGTCTTCTGGGTGTCCAAAATCTTCTTCAGTGTCTCATCAATGTCAGAAGAAGCCTGTGGTTCCTGTGAAGTGGACTGCGCTGCAACAGTACTGGACAATTTAGACAACTTTGCAGTAGTTGTCTGCATCTAGTTGGTGAGACTCGCCAATGTCTAGAAAACTCGCAGCGGAGATAGTGGAGCAGTGGGAACTGGCCTCAGAGATCTGGTAGGGGTTGTGGATGATAGCGTAGGCATAGCATAGGCACTGGAATAAGGCTCAGCAGGGGTGGATGGAAGATCAGTTGTCTCTGATACTGCCACTACTGGCTCATCAGATTGGCCAATAGTGGTAGAAGGCTGCACTTCCTTCTTTGGGTTGCTTGTATCCATCAGTGAATACCAGTCAAAGGGATTCTTCACCTTCACCTTGGTGTCAAAATCTCTCGGCTTTACCTTAGCATCTGTTAGGTACTCTGTGATACTGTTAGGATAAGGGTGGGCCGAGTTATCCTGTCGTGCAATCACTAAAATATTGGCTGACATCACAGAACCCATATTGATTAGGTACCTGGCCATGATGGACACCACAAGCACTGCCCGAGCAATACAAACGTGATTCTCATTCTTCCATGGATCCAATCGGCTACTAAAAAAGGTCTCCCACCTATTTGCCTCAAAGCCCAAAGTACTCCGCTGAATGGGAACCCCAGCGGTAATCCACGGTGTTGGTGGCTCCGGTGGTGTTAAGATCTTAGCCAACAAAGGACGGACTTCCTCCTTCATTACACACTTCTCTGGATACTCTTTTTGTCTCAACATCCTCGAATCCCAAGTACCCATTTAGCGTATTCTGATCAAACCTCACCTTGAGGTTGCGTACTTTGGCAACGTTGTTCCCTTTATTTATATAAGCAACATTAGCATAAAATTCTAGAACGAGGTATTCTTTAGCATACTCTATTCTCTCGGTGAACCACATCCAACCCTTTCGTTCTTTGAACTACCTCAATATTGTCGGGTTGTATTTATCCAAATCTTTCAAAAGAAACTGTCGCTCAAGAGTCAACGACCTCACTGTCCACCGTATATAAAAACTCCTGAAGGCTGCCAAGCTGACAAATTGATCTTCCTAAACCTCTTTATTCTTTGACCTCTCCAGACATGTAGCTATAGCATCTTCCCCTCTACCATCATCGGGGATCTCATGTATAACCGGTGCCTCAAGGACTGGTATAGCTGATGGCTCAGAAGCTTGGCTATCAATCTCAGACCCCTCGGATGTGCTGCGAGAAAAAAAAATTGCTCATCCCTGAGCTGGTATCTCCTCTGCAGCCTCGATTGTGTGACCGTCTACTCCTCCTGGACAGAGACTGAGTTTCCCTCTGACACCTCCCTAGACGGGACATAGGATCTAGACTTGGAGAGATCTGCACCTCTCTCTCTCTCTACTGGCTGTGTTTTTCTTTCTGATTGTCTTGGGCTGGCCAAGAGGCAAGGTACTTTTACCTCAACCCTGAGAAGATTTACCTCTTTCATTTGAAGTGTCGCCTCGGCCTCTTGATCAAATTATTGTCTGTATCAAGCAGAGAAGATTGTTACTTGCAATTCATTGTTCAAACACATGTAGGACTCATGTAGGTAAGGAAGAAACACTTGGACACAATGGGGTTATGAATGTAATACATGTTTGCAGGATAAGGGATTTGTGGTCCGCATATTTTTTATGTGCAGCCGTAGATGGAACTCACATTCTGCAGATTTTTATTGTGCGGCCGCATAAGTGAAGTTCGGTCTGCACATTTGAGCTTGCGTCCGCACTTCTGAGTCCCAAAATTGTTAACTCTCTGATGAAAGATAAATGGCCAATCTCGTAATGCAAAATTTGTGGTCCGCATAATTTGACTTGCGGCCACACATTTTTAAGTTTAGAAAATAAAGACTCTCTGAAGACAGAGAATGGGCTGTTCTGCAGCCGCAATGCTGCGGTCCGCACATTTTAACTTGCGGCTACAGATTACTTCCTCACTAATTTGCCAAAAATCCGAATCTGCGGACTGCACAATTTCAAGTGCAACTGCAGATTTCAAAATATTATGAGCGGACAACTTTTTTCAAATTAGATTTTTTAGTTCTTGCATAAATAGACATGGAAACAATGTAAAAACATGAAATTACACTTACCCAATCACATTAGAGCATGAATCAAGTTTACCCAGTTCAGATCTACCCCACATGGACACACAATTGAACTCTAATAAAAGATGGCCTAAAAAGAACTAAAAATCTACAATTTAAACTAACATAAAAAATTAACAAGAAATTGAAGCATACCAGATACAGTGAGTGTAATGAGTGAATGATCAAGTTGGTGGTGTGTGAAGACAGTTAGAGATCTCCAAGAAATTTAACAGAGGAACCGTGTTTTGTTTAGAGTGGTAAAAGTGCTTAATGAGCCTTACAATTCTATTTATACCAGCATTTTGAGAAGGGGAAGAAGGGCGAGTACGGTCGCACATTTTCATGTGCGGTCCGCACTCTTTCACCTTATGGCCTCATCTCAGAAATCTATCTGCATTCTGCATATTTTCAGGTGTGGCTGCAAATTTTACGTGCGGTCGCAGATCAACCCCGCACTACCAAGCTTAAACTTCAGAGAGTTGGTATTTTTGACATTGCAAATGTGCAGTCCGCAAGAGAAATGCGCGGCTGCAAACTCTTCTTCTATGGCACATAGAAATGCGCGGTCCGCACAAATAAAGTCCGGTCCGCATATTTTTGGACACTAAACCATATTTTTTTCCACCTTTCTTGTATGTCACACTCATCCCAGCAGAACACTTCAAATCAAGTTAGAAAACAAATAACTCCTAACTACAAAAGAAAAAGGAAATGAACATGGGTTGCCTCCTAAGAAGCGCCTGATTAAACGTGGCGGCACGATACAGAAAACCCTTAAATGAAGTGAATGGCCGCCACCACATGGCTATCTCCAAACTTTCCCAAGAAGTGCTTCACCTGGTGACCATTGACTCAGAATACTTTATTAATTTTTTTTCTTCAAGTCTAATTGTGATGACCCAGCCAGTCGTATTGAGTATTTTAGATCTTATCCCCTAATTCATGATCCATCTATGTTATATTGTGGTTACATAACTCGCCGGGGGTGTTTGGTTTTGGTTTCGGGTGAGTTTCAGAGTGAAATGGGACACATAGTCCCTAAGTTGGAAGTTTAAGTCATAAAAGTTGACTGTAGATGGAATTGTATGTAGACGGCTCTGGAATGGAGTTTTGACGGATCCAATAGCTCTGTATGGTGATTTTGGCTTGATATCTTACTTTTGAGTTTGGTGCTGAGTTTCATAGGCTGTGGTTTCTATTGAGGCAAAGTGTAAGTTATGAAATATCAATTTATTTAGTTGTTATGTTTTGGCATATGAGTTATTGTTGAGGGGATTGTTTGGTTGTTTGCACGAGGTTTTTGTCGTTCTGTTGTTACTATTTGCACGAGGTTCTGCCGTTCTGTTGTTACTATTAATACGCATTCGGTGGTATAAGGTTTGGGTGTTGAAACGCATGCGGTGAGATAAGGTGGGCTTGATACGTGTGGCTAGTAGGGGAACTACTAGAAGCCATGTGGTGTGATAAGGTAGGCTAAAACACGGGGTTCTATTTCGGGAATATGATTTTCAAAACTAAATGTAAAGGCTGTCGCGGGTGATATAAGAAAAGACTGTGGGTTACTGTTATGATTTGGGACTACGAGGCGGTACCTCGGTAGGGACCCCTGTTAATCTTTCTCTATCTGTTGTATTTGTTTGGTTGTTGTTTCCGTAATATGTAAAATCCTTGTTTTCCTTTCGTGTTGTATTAACTGCCTTGATTTAGTGTTGTTAACTTTCTGTAGATTCTCTATTGTTCGCTTCTTTTGTGATTATCATTATTCTGTTATGTCTTCTATCTTGTTTTCTTATTACCTCCAGTAGGGCCCTGACCTGACCTCGTCACTGCTCTACCGAGGTTAGGCTTGACACTTATTGGGTACTGTTGCAGTGTACTCATATTATGCTTTTGCACATATTTTTGTGCAGATCCGGGTACATCTTATCAGTTCCGGTATTAGTGTGTTGAGTTGCTTCGTTTGGATACTTCAAGGTACACCTGCCCACGTCCGCAGGCCTCGGAGTCCACTTCTACCCTGTTATTCTTATTTCTTTTTATTTTTATATACAGTGATGTATAGGATTGTTCGATACTGTATCTAGAGCTTGTGACTTATATCTCACCAGGTTTTGGGAATTGTATGTATTGGGTTTACAATTTTATTTACGATATTCATGGAGTTTTGAAATTCTAAGCTTTTATTTACTATTTTTTCATGTTGTTTAGGCTTACCTAGTCCTAGGATATTAGGTGTCGTCACGACATCCTATGGAGGTAAATTGGGGTCGTGACACTAATGCACTAAAAGGTGTCACACCCATAACTTCAAAAGTACCACTCCACTTGGATTTTAGCTTACCGGGAACATCCTCAACCTTGAGTTAAACAACAATAAAAGATCGCCAACCTTGAAGATATTTCATATTTCTTTGTACAAGGACGAACTTGCATAAACATGGTACCTGAACTCATCCAATTCATTCAAATGTGCAACCCTCAAGTTAGTGGCTACATCACAATCACGATTCAACTTCTTTATAGCCCACATTGCCTTGTGCTCTAGTTCCACCAGAAGATGACAAGCTTGTCTGAACACCAACCGGTATGACGACATTCCGACATGTGTTTTGTAAGCCGTCCGATAAGCCCATAATGCATCATCAAGCTTCTTGGACCAATCCGTCCGATTAGCATTCACCGTTTTGGACAAGATACTCTTTATCTCCCGGTTGGAGACTTCCACTTTCTCATTAGCTTGTGGGTGATAGGGAGTCGTAATGTTGTGAGTAACACCATACTTTCTAAGTAAAGTGTAGAAATCCTTGTTGCAAAAATGTGAACCACCATCGCTTATAATTGCATGTGGAGTACCAAACCTTGTGAAAATATTCTTCTTCAAGAAATCCACGACACTTCTCGCCTCATTGTTGGGTAAAGCAATGGCCTAAAACCATTTGGACACATAATCCACCGCAACCAAGATGTAGGTGTTTCCACAAGAACTCACAAAAAGTCCTATGAAGTCAATACCCCACACATAGAAAATAACAATCTCCAAAATGGTTGTGAGAGGCATTTTATTTTTCTTCGATATTCCACCGACCCGTTCACATTCATCACATCTTTTCACTAACTCACCAGTATCTTTGTAAAGAGTAGGCCAATAGAAACCACAACTAAGCACTTCGGCCACCGTCCTTGCTCCACCATGATGACCACCATATGGTGAAGAATGACAAGCCCCAAGAATATCACCTTGCTCTTCTTTCGGTAAACATCACCTAATCACCCCATCCTTACAAATCCTGAAAAGGTATGGCTCATCCCAATAATAATCTTGACAATCCCGTTTGAGCTTCTTCTTTTGGCTTGAAGAGAACTCATCCGAAATGATTCCACACAAAAGAAAATTTGCTAAGTCCGCGAACCATGGAACCTCTTTCACTGAAATTTCCAAGAGTTTCTCATTGGGGAAGGGGTCATTAATTTCAAGGCCATCATGCAGCCTCCCCTCCTCTTCCAAATGAGACAAGTGGCCTTCCACTTGGTTTTTACTACCTGTCCTATCTTGGAAGACAATATCAAATTCTTGTAACAAGAGCACCCATCTCATCAACCGAGCTTCGGAGTCCTTTTTGCTCAAACATAACGAAATGCTGCATGATCCGTGTAGACAATAACTATACGACACGGCCGGTCGTTCCGAGAGTTTAGCTCTGTTTCCCCCGTTTCTGCTTCATTTTATGTGTTTCATCTTCATTTATGTGTGTTGCGTCGGTTGGTTCGGGTTTGGAGTGGTCATGGTGAGAATTGAGGCATTTAATCTCTCAAGGCAGCCTACTAGTTGAGAAAGTCAACTGAGAGTTGACTTATTGGTGAACGACCTCGGAATATGTATTTTATGTCTTGGATGGCTTCTTTAGGTGATTTGGGACTTAGGAGTGTGTTCGGAATGAAGTTTTTATGTTCGGTGTAGAATTAGGCTTGAATTGGCGAAAGTTAGTTTTTGGCGATTTTTGGTCGGCAGTGGAAAATAGGCTATCGGGGTCGGAATGGAATTCCGGAAGTTGGAACAGGTCCGTAATGTAATTTTGGGTATGTGTGCAAAATTTCAGGTCAATCGGAGATGTTTTGGTTGGTTTCGGCGTAATTGGCGAAATTTAGAAGTTTCAAAGTTCATATGCTTGAATTTGAGGTAATTTTGGTGTTTTCGTGTTGTTTTTGGTGTTTCTATGGCTTGAATAAGTTGGAATAATTCTATGGGGTGTGTTGGTATGTTTGGGTTGGGCCCCGAGGGGCTCAGGATTGATTTTGGATGGTTGGCGGTGTTTTGAACTTGGAAATCTGCAGCAAATAGCTGCTGGTGTGAGTTTCTGGTGTTGGCCGCACCTGCAGATGGGTAGCCGCAGGTGCGATGGGCCATGCGCAGGTGCGAAAAGAGGCTAGGTAGGGGATTTTCCGCAGGTGCAAAGTTATGGCCGCACCTGCGAAGCCGCAGGTGCGGAGGATTGGCCGCATGTGCAAAAATGGGTCCGTTAAGTGGGATTCTGCAGGTGCGCACCTGGGACCGCAGGTGCACACCTGGGACCATAGGTGCAGGTCCGCAGGTGCGGAAATGCTGGCAGAAACAGTATAAAAAGGGGCCTCCGTGAAATTTGTCTCATTCCACCATTTTTGCATGCGATTGGAGCTCTTGTGAAGGCAAATTGAAGAGGGAATTCGTGGTTCATCAGTAAAGGTAAGTTCTCGGGTTAATAAAAATCGGTTCTATGTTATTTTGTTTGGATTAGGCTTGTAATTGAAGTAATTAAGTAAGAAAAAGTTTGGAAAATGGGAGGAAAGAGTTGGGAATTTCTTTTGGCGATTTTTGTGGGCAGTTGTGGTCCGATTTTGATGTTCTTGGTATGTACGGTCTCGTGGGAGGATAAGGGTTCTTGTGATGTAAATTTTGTCGGATTCCGAGACGTGGGCCCGGGGCTCAGGTTTGGCCGAATTTCGAGATTCTTGTATAATTTGATAGTTTTCGATTGGGTTGTGTTCCTTTAGTATATATTGATGATGTTGAACTAGTTTTGGCTAGATTCGGAGCAATCGGGAGCAAATTTGAGGGGCCAGAGCATAGCGGACTAGTGTTGTGGCCCGGTAGAGGTAAGTAATGGTTATAAATCTTGTCATG
>ML307291.1:0-74418 GCA_005239505.1 Nicotiana paniculata | reverse complement strand
ACAATTTTCAATAATAAAGTAAGCAATAGTAGAAGAAAATTAGAGAGAGATTGATATTTTTGTTGAGGTCCCGAGGGTTTCAGGTGTGTTTCGTGTGGTTAACGGACCAACTCATGGCTTGAAAACTGGGCAGATTTTTGTTGGTGTGAGGTTCTGGATTCCTTCTACGCGATCGTGGGAGGATGTTTTTGATCGCGCAGAGCAAAAGAGTGGGGCATGAATTTTTTTCTATGAGATCGCGTGGTTAGGATTGTGATCGCATAGGTTGGTCAGGTAAGACAGTGCGATCGCGTAGAGGATTCTGAGGCGCGTGTGTGGGGTGGAGAGTTGTTCTATGAGATTGCATGTATTGGTCTACGATCGCATTGTTTGGCTGGTCTGTGCATCGAGATCATGTGTCAAGAGTCGCGATCGCACTGAAGAAAATTTAATGGCTGGGCAGAATGTTTTAAAAGGCAATTTGTGCGAGAATAGTTCATTTTCCACCATTGTTGAATGAGTTGGGAGCACTTTTGAGAGGGTTTGAAGAGGAAATTGGAGGGAATCACTTGGAGGTAAGGTTTTGAACTTCATAACTCGTTTATATGTCGTTTTCTAAGTAATTAAATAATAAATTGCTGGAATTAAACCCAAAATTGGGGAAGAAGGGTGCTAGAGAATTGGATATTTCTTTTGAGGATTTGAGTGGGCAATTGTTGTCCGATTTCAGTGTTCTTGGTATGTATAGAATCGTGGGAAAAATTGAATTCTAATTATGTAAATTTTATCTAATTCTGAGATGTGGGCCCGAGGCTCGGGTTTGGCCGAATTTCGAGATTCTTGTATAATTTGATAGTTTTTGATTGGGTTGTGATCCTTTGATATATATTGATGATGTTAAACTGGTTTTGGCTAGATTTAGAGAAATCAGGAGCCAATTTGAGGGGAAAGAGCATTGCGGACTAGTGTTGTGGCCAGTAGAGGTAAGTAATGGTTATAAATCTTGTCCTGAGAGTATGGAACCCCGGACTACATATTTCTCTCTGATTTTAGAATGACGCACATGTCGGATGACGAGCATGTGGCACGTACTGATTTTTGGATTGGACTAGGTCCTCTCCGCGGCAACTAATGAGTTGCATATTCTACTCAAAATCTTATTCTAAATTATTGTCTAAAGATTGTTGAAATATTTGGGCTATAAGCCGTGTTTGGGGCCTCGTACCGATCTGTTTAGACCCCTTGGGGGATTTTTACTGCTATTTTTCCTCATTATTTGTTGATGATTTCACTCAGCCACATTGTGCTTACTTTTTTTGAAACTCAACCTGATTTACACTACTTTGAGATTTAAAATGATGTTTTGGGTCGAGTACCATGTTTTACTTATTTGCCCAATGGGACTTTTGAGTGGTTCTGCTGAGTTAGGCCAAGGGCCTGGATGTGGGTGCTAAGTGATATTAGCGCTTGGGCTGAAGGAGACCCTCCGGAGTCTGTATACACCCCCAGTGAGCGCACCGAGTACCGAGTGACGAGTGATTGGGAGGCATGAGTGACTGTGAGGTGCTGAGTGATGGTGAGGTGCTGAGTGATTGTGAGGCAAGCCCGAGGGGCTGATTATGATACATGTTTTGCCCGAGGGGCTACTTATGATTTTACTACTTTAATTTTGAACTTATGGAATATGTTTTTCCCGAGGGGCCTCTATATGAATCATTTCATTTTCATACTAAATCTTTTGGTTTGAAGTTGTTAAAAATATGCATTCTTCGAAAGACTTTTTTGAAGTTTGTTTTAAGGCATGATGATTTCGTATATCTGTGTTTGCACTATTGGAAAGTAAGGCTGCGTATATTATGATTTGATGGCATTGATTTTATATGTTTCCTTGCCGCTTAGACTTGATTTATTTTCATTACTACTAATTTGGCGTACTCACATTACTCCCTGCACCCCTGTGTGCAGATTCAGGTGTAGATATCAAGCATTAGCCATTTATTCTGTGCGAAGCCGGATTGCGGGATATAGAGGTAGTTGTTCAGCGTCCGCAACATCTCTGTTTTCCCTTCTTGTTGTATCTAGCTTTCATTCGGAGATTTTGTATTATAATAGTATATTTTGGCTTATTCTTCTAGATGCTCATGACTTGTTGGCTCCGGGTTTTGGGGTTGGTGGCACTATTTATTGGCCTACTTTATTTAGTAAACTCTGTATATTTATGAAATGCTTGGATTTTTATTGGGATTTAGAAAGAAATTTTGAACATGTGGTTATCGTCTAGCCTAGTTCCACGATAGGCCCATAACGACCATTTTAGGATTTGGGGTCGTGACAGCTTGGTATCTGAGCCTAGGTTACATAGGACTCAACGGTCATGAGCAGGTTTAGTTGAGTCTTGCGGATCAGTACGGAGACGTCTGTACTTATCTTTGAGAGGGTGCCGAACTTTTTGGAAACATTTCTACCTTTCTTGAACTCTTTCGTGTTGATCTATTGATTCTTGAAATCTGAACTTACGTTGTTTCATTCTCTCACAGATGGTGAGGACACGCCATACCGATCAGAGTGACCAGTCATCGGATAGACCAGCGAGAGGTCGAGGCCATGGTAGAGGTACGGGGCTAGCCCGCGCAGTAGCTGGGATAGTACCACAGGATCCCCCTATCGAACAGGATCAGGTTCCCGCCGATGGTGTTCCATGGGGACAGGCTTAGGCACCGGCAGTGCCTATGGTTATTCTGGATCTTCAGGAGACCCTTCTCCGATATTGACAGTATGCACCAGTTTGGCTCAGGCAGTCGCCATGTCTTCTACTGCCACCACAGCTCAGGCTGGGGGAGGCAATCAGACTCTAGCTGCCCGGGCACCTGAGCAGGCTGCATAGGGTATTTAGGCACCAATAGCAGCCCCAGCTCAGCCAGTTGCTCCGGTCCAGGATTATGTGGTCCCTGCTATGCCTGAGGACGAGCAACGCACCTTGGAGAGATTCAGCAGACTTCAACCTCCGACTTTAAGTGGTACAGAGGGCGAGGATGCCCGGGGGTTTCTAGATAGGTGCCAGAGGATACTACGTACTGCGGGTATTTTGGAGACCACTGGGGTATCATTTATTACATTTCAGTTTACGGGTGCTGCCTTTGCTTGGTGGGAGTCATTCGAGAGTCATAGGCCGGTTGGTTCAGCACCTCTCACCTGACAGTAGTTCTCCACGATCTCTTTGGAAAAGTATGATCCTCGGTCCCACAGAGAGGAGAAGCACAGGCAGTTTGTGCAGCTGTGCCAGGGAGAGTTATCAGTAACTTAGTACGAGATGAGGTTTTCCGAGTTGGGTAGGCATGCTTCTAAGATTGTCCCTGCTGATAGGGAGAGGGTGAGGAGGTTTGTAGATGGTCTTTCTTATCATCTTCAGTTATTTATTACTCGGGAGAGAGTATCGGGTGGTTCATTCGAGCGGGTCGTTGACATAGCTCAAGATATTGAGTCCGTTCGCCACTAGGAGCGGGAGGAGAGGGAGGCCAAGAGGCCTCGTGGTTCGGGCAGTTCCAGTGGTGCTCCCTTCAAGGGACAGTTTCACCAGGGTAGGGGCCGTTCATTCAGGCCTCCTCAGTCAGGCCAACAAGCATACAGTGGTGCATCTTTGGGGCAGGGTCCCCGTGGTTCTCAGTCAGGTCGTACTTCATTTGGTGCCCTCCCAACTCAAAGTGCAGCTCAAGCATCCCCAGTTCAGGGTTCATCTAGTGGCCCTACGGGTGCTAGGGGTTTTTATCAGTCCCCGCCTCCAGCTCCCGGGAGTTGTTTTGAGTGTGGAGAGTTCGGGTACGTGTGGAGGCAATGTCCCCATCGTTCCGGTGGATCTTCTCAGCAGAGGGGTCAGCCCTCGACTTCAGCTCCAGTCACTTTACCACCCGCCCAGGCAGCCAGGGTGGTGGTCAGTCAGCCAGAGGCCGCCCTAGAGGGGGAGGTCAGGCTCGCATGTATGCATTTCCAGCCAGGACAGATGCTATGGACTCAAATTCCCTGATCGCAGGTATTGTCTCAGTTTGTTGCCAAGATGCCTTGGCTTTATTTGACCCTGGTTCTACATATTCCTATGTTTCTTCATTTTTCCCATTTTTTGGATGTGCCCCGTGAGTCTCTAGTCACCTCTGTTCATGTGTCGACTCCGGTGGTCGATACTGTTGTTGTGGACCGTGTGTATCGGTCGTGCATGATGTCTATTGGTTTCTGGAGACCCGAGTGGACCTACTATTACTCAGCATAGTCGATTTTGACGTGATATTGGGCATGGATTGGTTATCTTTGTGCCATGCTATTCCTGATTGTCACGCTAAGACCGTGACCTTAGCTATGCCGGGGTGTCCGAGGGTTGAGTGGAGAGGTTCTTCCGAGTATATGCCTAGCAGGGTGATTTCCTACCTGAGGGTTCAGCGCATGGTTGAGAAAGGGTGTTTATCTTATTTGGCCTTTGTGAGGGATGTCAGTGGTGAGACTCCCGCTATTGTCAGTTCCTGTGGTCCATGATTTTCCGGATGTGTTTCCTGCACACCTGCCAGGCATGCCACCTTACAGGGATATTGATTTTGGTATTGACTTGGTGTCAGGCACTCAGCCTATTTCTATTCCACCTTATCGTATGGCACCAACGGAGCTAAAGGAATTAAAGGAGCAACTTCAGGAAGTCCTGGATAAGGGGTTCATTCAGCCTAGTGTGTCACCTTGGGGTGCACCGATGTTGTTCGTGAAGAAGAAGGATGGTTCGATGCATATATGTATTGATTATCGACAGCTGAAAAAGGTTACGGTGAAGAACTGATATCCCTTTCCCCGTATTAATGATTTGTTTGACCAGCTCCAGGGAGCTAGAGTGTTTTCCAAGATTGACTTGAGATTTGGGTATCATCAGTTGAGGATTCGGAATTCTGACACTCCGAAGACTGCTTTTAGGACCAGATATGGTCATTATGAGTTCTTGGTTATGTCATTTGGGCTGACCAATGCCCCAACTGCCTTCATGCAATTGATGAACAACGTGTTTCAGCCTTACCTTGATTCTTTCGGCATTGTGTTCATTGATGACATCCTGGTTTATTCTCGTAGCCAGGAAGAGCATTCTCAGCATTTGAGAGTTGTGTTACAGAGGTTGAGGGAGGAGAGCTTTATGCTAAATTTTCCAAGTGTGAGTTTTGGCTTGGTTCGGTAGCTTTCTTGGGGCACATGGTGTCTAGTGAGAGTATTCAGGTTGATCCGAAGAAGATAGAGGCGGTGCAGAGTTGGCCCAGACCGTCCTCAGCTACAGAGATTAGGAGTTTCCTTGGTTTGGCGGGATATTACCGTCGCTTTGTGGAGGGATTCTCTTTTATTGCTTCGCCTTTGACCAGATTGACCCAGAACGGTGCTCCATTCAGATGGTCTGATGAGTGTGAGGAGAGCTTTCATAAGCTCAAGTCATCATTGACTACAACTCCGGTACTAGTTTTGCCTGCTGGTTCGGGTTCTTACATAGTTTATTGTGATGCTTCTAGAGTTGGCTTGGGAGCAGTATTGATGATGAACGGTAGGGTGATTGCCTACGCGTCTAGACAGTTGAAGGTGCACGAGAAGAATTATCCAGTGCACGATCTTGAGTTAACTGACTGTCATTGTTCATGCCTTGAACATTTGGCAGCATTATTTGTATGGAGTGCAGTGTGAGATTTTCACTGATCATCATAGTTTGAAGTATCTTCTGAGGCGAAAGGACTTGAATTTGCGTCAGAGGAAATGGTTAGAGCTTCTCAAGGATTCTGACCTCGCTATCTTATATCATCCGGGGAAGGCCAATGTAGTGGCTGATGCCTTGAGTCACAAAGAAGAGAGTTTGGGGAGTCTACCCTACCTTCCAGTAGCAGAGCGGCCATTATCCCTTAATGTTCAGGCCTTTGCGGGTCAGTTGGTGAGATTGGATCTATCAGAGCCCCCGCGGATGTTGGCTTGTGTAGCCTCCAGGTCTTCTCTTTACGATCAGATTAGAGCACGCAAGTATGATGATCCACATTTTCTTGTTCTTCAGGACAGGGTCTGTCGCGGTGATGCCAGGGATGTGGTTATTGGTGATGATGGGGTCATGAGGATGCAGGTACGGATTTGCGTGCCTAATGTAGATGGGCTTCGAAATTTGATTCTAGCAGAGGCTCATAGTTCGCGGTATTCCATCCATCTAGGTGCCGCGGAGATGTATCAGGATTTGAGGTAGCATTATTGCTGGAGGAGGATGAAAAAGGATATTGTGGAGTTTGTGGCTCGGTGTCTCAACTGTTAGAAGGTCAAGTATGAGCACCAGAGACCAGGTGGATTGCTTCAGATATTTGATATTCCAGAGTGGAAGTGGGAGCGGATCACCATGGACTTCGTAGTTGGACTCCTACAGACTTCGAGAAGCTTTGATGCTATATGGGTTATTGTGTATCGGCTGACCAAGTCCGCGCACTTCATTCCTGTTGCTACTACTTATTCTTCGGAGAGGTTAGCTGAGATTTATATCAGGGAGATTGTCCGATTGCATGGGGTTCCAGTTTCTATCATTTTCGAGAGGCACTCAGTTCACATCTCAGTTTTGGAGAGCCGTTCGGAGAGAGTTAGGTACTCAGGTTGAGTTGAGCAGAGCATTTCATCCTCAGACCGACGGGCATTCAGAGCGTACCATTCAGATTTTAGAGGATATGTTGCGTGCTTGTGTGAATGACTTTGGTATTTCATGGGACCAGTTTCTTCCACTAGCGAAGTTTGCATATAATAACAGCTATCAGTCGAGCATCCAGATAACTCCATATGAGGATTTATATGGTAGGAGGTTCAGG
The DNA here is from genome assembly GCA_005239505.1 of Nicotiana paniculata. Lineage (NCBI taxonomy): Eukaryota > Viridiplantae > Streptophyta > Magnoliopsida > Solanales > Solanaceae > Nicotiana > Nicotiana paniculata. Next base: position 67,603 of record ML307291.1, on the reverse strand, counting down.
TCTCCGGTTGGTTGGTTTGAGCCAGGCGAGGCTAGGCTATTGGGCACAGACTTGGTTCAGGATGCATTGAGTAAGGAGAAGTTGATTCAGGAGCGGCTTCGCATGGCGCAGTCTAGGCAGAAGAGTTATGCGGACCGGAAGGTCCGAGATGTGTCTTTCATGGTTCGGGATTAGGTGTTGCTGAAGGTGTCGCCCATGAAGGGTGTTATGAGATTCGGGAATAGGGGGAAGCTGATTCCCAGGTTTATTGTGCCATTTGAGGTGCTTCAAAGGGTTGGGAGGTGGCTTATAGGCTTGTTATGCCTCCTAATTTATCGAGTATTCATCCAGTATTCCATGTTTCGATGCTCCGGAAGTATGTTGGTGACCCTTCCCACGTTTTCGACTTCAGCACAATTCAGCTCGAGGGTGATATGTCATATGAGGTAGAGCCAGTAGCTATTATGGGTCGATAGTTCAGGAAGCTGAGGTCTTAGGATATAGTTTCAGTGAAGGTTCAGTGGAGAGGGCAGCCGGTGAAGGATGCCACCTGGGAGATCGAGCGGGAGATGCGGGACAAATATCCTCACTTATTCGAGACTCCAGGTATGTTTCTATACCCGTTCGAGGATGAACGTTTGTTTAAGAGGAGGAGGATGTAATGACCCGACCGATTGCGCCGTGAGATTTACCCCGTTTCCCCCATTTCTGCATTTGTTATATATTGCTAGCCTATTTTTGTTGTGTTGTGTCAGTTATTTTGGGTCCGGAGTGATTATGGTGAGATTTTAGGCGTTTAGTCTCTTAAAGTAGCCTAATAGTTGAGAAAGTCAACTAAGAGTTGGCTTATTGGTGAACGGCCTCGGAATAATGATTTTATGGCTCGGATAGCTTCGTTAGGTGATTTGGGACTTAGGAGTGTGTTCAGAATGAAGTTTTGATGTCCGGTGTAAAATTAGGCTTGAATTGGCGAAAGTTAGTTTTTGGTGATTTTCGGTCGGCAGTGGAAAATAGGCTATCGGGGTCGGAATGGAATTCCGGAAGCTGGAGAAGGTTCGTAATGTCATTTTGGATATGTCTACAAAATTTCAGGTCAATCGGAGGTGTTTTGGTTGCTTTCGGCGTAGTTGGCGAAATTTGGAAGTTTCAAAGTTCATAGGCTTGAATTTGATGTGATTTTGTTTTTTGCGTTGTTTTTGTTGTTTCTAAGGGTTGAATGAGTCTGAATGATGCTATGTGATATGTTGGTATGTTTGGCTGAGGTCCCGAGTGCCTCGGTGTATTTTGGATGGTTAACGGACCAACTCTTGGCTTGAAAACTGGGCAGATTTTTGTTAGTGTGAGGTTCTGGTTTCCTTCTACGCGATCGCGGAAGGATGTTTGTGATCTCATAGAGTAGAAGAGTGGGGCAGGCATGTTTTTCTATGCGATCGCGTGGTTAGGATTGCGATTGCATAGGTTGGTCAGGTAAGGCAGTGCGATCGCGTGGGTGTTTATGCGATCGTGTAGAGGATACTGAGACGCGTGTGTGGGATGGAGAGTTGTTCTATGCGATTGCGTGTATTTGTCTGCAATCGCATTGGTTGGATGGTCTGTGCATCGCGATCGCGTGTCAAGAGTCGCGATCGCACTAAAGAAAATTTAATGGTTGGGCAGAATGTTTTAAAAGGCCATTTGTGCGAGAATAGTTCATTTTCCACCATTTTTGAACGAGTTGGGAGCACCTTTGAGAGGGTTTGAAGAGGACATTGAAAGGAATCACTTGGAGGTAAGGTTTTGAACTTCATAACTCGTTTATATGTCGTTTTCTAAGTAATTAAACCATAAATTGCTGGAATTAAACCCAAAATTGGGGAAGAAGGCTGCATGGGAATTGGATTTATCTGTTGAGGATTTGAGTGGAAATTGTGGTCCGATTTTAGTGTTCTTGGCATGTATAGAATCGTGGGAGGACGAGCATTCTGATGATGCAAATTTTACCAAATTCCGAGACGTGGGCCTAGGGCTCGGATTTTGCCGAATTTCGAGATTCTTGTATAATTTGATAGTGTTCGATTGTTTTGTGATCCTTTGATATATATTGATGATGTTAAACTGGTTTTGGCTAGATTCGGAGAAATCGGGATCCAATTTGAGGGGCAAGAACATTGCGGACTAGTATTGTGGCCGGTAGAGGTAAGTAATGGTTCTAAATCTTGTCCTGAGGGTATGGAACCCCGAACAACATATTTCTCAGTGATTTTAGAATGGCGCACATGTCGGATGACGAGTATGTGGTGCACACTGATTTTTGGATTTGACTAGGTCCTCTCCGCGGTAACTAATGAGTTGCATATTCTACTCAAAACCTTATGCTAAAGCCATGTTTGGGGCCTCATCTCGATCTGTTTAGACCCTTTGGGGGCTTTTTACTGCTGTGTTTCCTCACTATTTGTTGATGATTTCACTCAGCCACATTGTGCTTACTGTTTTCGAAACTCATCCTGATTTACACTACTTTGAGATTTTAAATGAGGTTTTGGGTCGAGTACCCTATTTTACTGATTCGCCCGAGGGGCCTTTTTCGTGGTTCTGTTGAGTGGGGTCGAGGGCCTGATATTGAGGTTTTGAGTGATGGTGAGGTGCTGAGTGATATTAGCGCTTGGGATGATGGAGCCCCTCCGGAGTCTGTACACATCTCCAGTGAGCGCATAGTGTGTCGAGTGCCGAGTGACGAGTGATTGGGAGGCTTATGTGACTGTGAGGTGCTGAGTGATGGTAAGGTGTTGAGTGACTGTGAGGCATGCCTGAGGGGCTGATTATGATACATGTTTTTCCCGAGGGGCTACTTATGATTTTACTACTTTCATTTTGAACTTATGAAATATGTTTTGCCCGAGGGGACTCTATATGATTCATTTCATTTTCATATTAAATCTTTCGGCTTGAAGTTGTTAAAAATATGCATTCTTCAAAGGACTTTTCTGAAGTTGGTTTTAAGGCATGATGATTTCGTATATCTATGTTTACACTATTGGAAAGTAAGGTTGTGTATATTGTGATTTGATGGTATTGATTTTATGTGTTTCCTTCCCATTTAGACTTGATTTATTTTAATTACTACTGAGTTGGCGTACTCACATTACTCCCTGCACCCCTGTGTGCAGATTCAGGTGTAGATATTGAGCATTAGCCATTTATTCCGCGCAGAGCCGAATTACGGGATATAGAGGTAGTTGTTCAGCGTCCGCAACATCTCTGTTTTCCCTTCTTGTTGTATCTAGCTTTCATTCGGAGATTTTGTATTATAATGTTCATGACTTCTTGGCTCTGGGTTTTGGGGTTGGTGGCACTATTTATTGTCCTACTTTATTTAGGAAACTCTATATATTTATGAAATGCTTGGATTTTGATTAGGATTTTGAAAGACATTGTGAACATGTGGTTATCGGCTAGCCTAGTTCCACGATAGGCACCATCACAACCGGTTTAGTATTTCGGGTCGTGACAATTGTTTTCTAAGGCTAGGGACCTAGGAATTCAATCTGGGCATACTCCCAATTCCCATATTTTACTGTGGACCTCCCTGGATTGTCGGAACAGAGATCCGGGTCCATTTACTACAAATGTTGACAAAAGTCAACTAAAACCAAATTTTAACTCTAAAAATTTCTATTTCTCATATTTTCACATAAAATCTTTCCAGCTTCACGCCCGGGCTGCGCACTCAAATGGAGGTGATTAAAATTATTCTTTTAATGGTCATCACACTCGTCAACCACTTTACTCCCTCTGAAGCACCCCAAAATCCGCAACCGTGACTTCAACGTTGAGTAGACCTTTTGTAGATTTAAAGTTGGTTATATAACTCCTTTGGTACTGAGGTATAGGGTTATTAAGGATGTGGACATACCGCAAGTCCTAGCTTTATCTCTTGCAAAGTCTTAGGCCTCATACATTCCAGGACAAAATCGATATAACTCATGACCCCGCAATCTAATCCTTGACACTGGACTTCCCCGCTTGGCACGAAGTCATAGGTCACAATGCCTGATAATCCACAATGTTAAACTTCACAGCTCATATAAATCAACCCCGTTGCTTTCAACTTATTACCATGTTCTTCAATATTTCATAGCAGCAGTCAAGAAAGTCATGTGGGTCCTCAACAGATGTACCACTAAAATGGAGTGGAAATAGTTTGGTAAACCTGTCCAACCGCAATAAACGGACTAGTGGATCCTGCAACACTGGAGTAGCTATAAATCCTTTTGGAATTTGAACTAGTCCAACATGTACCGAGTGAGCTAGAGCCTCCCCGTCTAGATCCGTTTGAGGCTTTACAATAGGTGCTGATGTTTGAGCTCTAGACTGAGCTCTGCCTCTGCCTCTTTCCCTAATCATGGCTGTCATTAGGGCTCCTTTTCTTGTCCGGTTGTACACGTATTGCGTGTTGTCGAGATTTACGAGAGGACAAGAATAAATGAGTTCGATCATTGGTGATTGAATAAATTCGCACAATAGAGTATAATAGAAGTAAAATTGTTCCTAACTTTATAGCCTCTCAGAGTTAAGTACAAATGTCTCCATACCGATCCCTCAGACTCTATTAAGCATGTTCGTGAATTGTGACACCTAGGCAACATAGTTCTCTGATACCAACTTGTCACGACCCAAATTTCCAACCCTCGGGATCGTGATGGCGCCTAACACCATACTTTCTAGGCAAGCCAATGTTATAATTTAATCAACCATTTTCTATTAAAATTTTGTTTTTATATATGAGTAAGCAATTTAAAATAAACAAGAAATCTAATAATTTCCAATAACTGATATCAGGAATAATATTCGAAATAATAATCAAACCACGAGCTAATACTAACCATAAAACTACCCAGGGTCTGGTGTCACAATTCACGAACTACTAAGAATGCTACAAATAATGGGGTGAAAGAATATATCTCTGTTTTGAATGAAATAAAACAGTGTCTATAAAGTAAAGAGAAGACTCCAAGAATCTGCAGACGTTAGCAGATCTACCTCATGTCTCTGTATCGATGATGTCAGCAACTACTATCTCCTAACTCTGGCCGGCATCTGGATCTGCACAAGAAGTACAGAGTGTAGTATCAGTACAACCGACCCCATGTACTGAGTAAGTTCCGAGCCTAACCTCGACGAAGTAGTGACGAGGCCACGACAAGCATTTATAACATAATCTGTGACAATATATAATAAAGCAAGAAAGAAATTCTAAATTAAACAAAATATTAATCTGCAGCAATAAATGAAATAACTCAGATATAACCACTTCTCACATAATTTTAAAAATTTCCAAATTTCTACTTTAAAATAATCGTAAGTGCATAACAAGAAAAAAATAGTAAAGTAAAACAGTAAGTTTTTTCCAAATCTTTGAGTTTGAAATCAGTAAAATATATTTATGTCCTCCCTTATTGCTCCTTGTTACAGCGCGCAACCCGCTCCGATCTGTCCACCCTTATTGCTCCTCCCTGTATATATCACCCTTATTTCTCTTGTTGCGGCGTGCAACACGGTCCCACATGTCCACCCTTGTCTCTCCTTGTTGCAGCATGAAACCCGCTCCCACAAGACAATCACATCACTTTATTTATAAAAGATTTCACAATTCAGGTCAAAGCCTCTCATAATATTTTTGTCTCAACAATTGTAAACAGTAAATTGTACTACTCATAACTTCATCATTTATCATTTCACAAATAAACCAACCAGAATATATATTAAAACAATGTCAACTAGCTCACACTTTTATGTGTCATAATGAAGCCAAAGGAACAACCAACACTTCCAAAATACTTGAAACAATATTTAACAACAAGTTAACGAAACCAAGTAGGCATGTAGACATCAATGATCATAAAACAATTAAGCTAGGGATCAATTAAATTGGGAACGGGGAAGGGATCATGTTCAACAAATAATTTGGTGGTGCATAGATACTCGTCACCTCAACTATACACCACACACATGCAATTTCACATAGCATTTAAGTTGGGGAGTCCTATTCCCTTAAGTCAAGGTTAAACCAAGTACTTACCTCGATTTCACAAGCAATCACTGCTCTAGCACGGCCTTTCCCTTAGAATTTGCTTCTAATCCCCTCGAATCTAATCACAATTGGTTCAATACCATCAATTATTGCCTAAAAGAATCAAATTTGATGAAAATATGGTTTTCCTATGCTTTCTTATCAAAATACAAAAATCAACCTTGGGCTCGCTTGGTGTAAACTCGAGGTTCGGGCCAAAAAACTTTTACCCAATCCCCCCCAAGTCCGAATATGCAATTGGTTTTGGAATCTGACCTCAATTCGAGATCTAGATCCCCAAATTTTGGAATTCCAAAGTTTTACCCAAAAAACCTAATTTTTACCATGAAAACACTAGATTTTTGGTTGAAATCTTGTTAAAAGTTGTTCAGGATAGAAAAGAATTAGTTAGAGATCACTTACCAATGATTTGGAGAAGTTTGGGTCTTAGGAAAATTGCCTATGGAGGTTTTGAGTTTGAAAGAATTGAAAAAGATGTAAAAAAACCCGTCTAAAATCTTATTTAACTGGTTGCAGATCTCGCATTTGCGAACCCTTCGATTTTGGACGATTATCGCAAATGCGATAAAAGTGTCGCATTCGCGACATATCGAGGTATCGCATTTGCGACCAGATATCTCGCACTCGCTAGATCTGGGGCTAGCCCAGGACTTCGCAAATGCAAAGCTTGATCTCGCAAATGCGAGATCGGAGGCCTGTCAACACCAAATTTTTGTTGTGATGAAATTTTCTAAGCCTAAACACTCCGTAGCCTACCCGAAACTCACCCGATCCCTCAAGGCTCCAAACCAAACATGCACGCAAATCTAAGAACATCATACCAACTTGCTCATGCAATTAAATCATGAAAATAACATCAAAACTACAAATTTAACCTCAAAACTTAACATTTCCTCAAGAACACTCAAATTTCCAACTTTTCAACCGGACGTCCCAATCACATCAAATCAACTCCAATTCTCATCAAATTTCATAGATGTGAATTAAATATCATAAAAAACTTGTTCCGGGCTTCGGAACCAAAATACGGGCCCGATACCAACAATTTCACATATTATTTCATTTATTTATTTCTTCTAATGACTAGGAGAACAATTTTCTTCAAAAATTGTTTTTATAAGGCTAGGGACCTTGGAATTCAATTCCGGGCATACGCCCAAGTCCCATGTTTTATTGCGGACCTCTCGGGATCATCAGAACACATATCCGGATCTGTTTACTTAAAAATTGACCAAAGTCAACTAAAACCCAATTTTAACTCTAAAAATTTCTATTTCTCATATTTTAACATACAAGCTCTCCGGCTTCACGCCCGGGCTGTGCACGCAAATGGAGGTGATTAAAATTATTATTTTTATGGCTAATAAGCCTAGAATTGGGTCTTAATTCATAAAATGACCCTTTGGGTCATCACACTCTCCCACCAAACCATGCACTGGGATCGTGGCTAGAGCTGGCTATGTAAGGACAAAGCCAAATCTTTAACCTGAAGATAGGATCAGTACCAGTATCGATTCACATACATAACCCACTCTTCCTAGTCGTGTCCATAACAACGGGTCTGAACCATGGCCTAACAAGTTTTGGCCACCAACTATGGCTAACCACACTCCTCCAAGCCTAGTACTCGAATGGGTCAAGGAATTTGTCAATGGAGAAGTCGAACCTGCTAATGAGTCAAGTGTTCCAGACCATGCCATTATTCCCCAATATAAGTGTGGAAAAACTATTGAAAACCCCATCTTTCCTTCTATGGCCTCCACATCAATCCAAGAAACGGGCCGGTGATAGCCCCATTAATAACTCCAATTCCAATGAACCCATCAGATGGTATAACATCAGTGCTTCACCAGACACTAGACTTTCTCAAGGAGTCAAACCTAGATCTGGAGGAAACTCTACAAAACCTTGGGGTGACAAAAACAACAGTGATGTTGTTGGAAAAGAGCCAAGTGATAGTGTTCAAAGAACATATAAACGAAATGCTTATTGCACTATGTCCAAGAAAATTATGAAGTTGCAGCCTCGAACTCGAGGTGCCCTCATTGCCAAGATTAGAGAACTCCATAGCACTACTACGACCATCACTAGGGAGGGAGATCTATAGAGCACTGGACAAAAGGAAAGAGAAGGGTGTCAAGAGGAAGACACCACCCAAATAGAAGCTTTTAATGAACTTCATCATATGAAATTTCAAGGGTTCCAATAGTGCCAAGTTTAGGAGACATTTCTCCTCCATGGTCAAACTCCACAATCCCACAATTATACTCCTTCTTGAGATTCATATGGCTGACTACAAACACCTTACCAATGAGCTACATTTTAGTGCTCAGTTTCAATCCCCTGCCAATGGCCAATCTGGTGATATAATGGTCATATGGAAGGATGACCTTATCAAACTTGAAGAGGTCTCCACAACCCCTCAGGGTGTCCATGTCATGGTCAAGGTGCATTCCCCTCCCAACTTTTTCCATTTTAGTGCAACATATGCTAGCAATACCCTTGGGACCCGTTTGGCCATGAGTTTTGCCAAAATAAATTTGGGATTTATTTGGAAAAATCATGTTTGACCATAAATTTTGCCATATTTTGGCAAAATCCCAAATCCCAAACTCCAAATCTCAAAATCACCCCAATTGCTTATTTTGGTCCAAAATCCCAAAACTTGGGAATTTTATACATGTTTTTCCAAAATAAAGTTGGGAAATATGTTTTGAAAATATATGTCCAAACACATTTTCATCATCAAACCAAACTTCACCCAAATCAGAGTTTTCAAAATAAATTTGGGAATCTATGGCCAAACGCTAGCTTAATGATATGATTAAACTTTGGGATCACTTGTTAGATATAGCATTTGTTTTTAAGGCTGGATGGCTACTAGGGGGTGACTTCAATGAAGTCCAAAACCAGGGATAAATTTGGTGGTAATAGCATTAGTGATATTAGAGCAAACACTTTTGGAACTGTATCAATAAGTGTAATTTAATTAACCTAGGATTCAAAGGCGGTAAATAAATGTAACGACCCGACCAGTCGTTTCGAGAGTTTTAGCCTTGTTTCCCCTATTTCTACTTCATTATACGTGGTTCATCTCTATGATGTCGTGTTAGATTGGTTGGATCGGGTGCGGAGTGGTTGTGGAGAGAAATGAGACACTTAGTCTCTTGAGTTGGTTTAATAGTTGGAAAATTCAACCGAAAATTGACTATTAGGTAAACGACCTCGGAATGTGGATTTTATGGTTCGAATAGTTTCGTTAGGTGATTTGGGACTTAGGAATGAGTTCGGAATGTTTTTCGAAGGTCCAGAGTAGAATTAGGCTTAAATTGGCAAAATTGAATTTTTGGCGATTTTCGGTCGGTAGTGAAACATTAGCTATCGGGGTCGGAATGGAATTCCGAAAGTTTGAACAGGTTCTTAGTGTCATTTTGAACGTGTGTGCCAATCTTCAGGTCATTTGGATGTGGTTTGAGTGGTTTCGACATCGTTGGCAAAATTTGGAAGTTTCCAAGTTCTTATGCTTGAATCTGAGGTTGATTTGGTGTTTTGGTGTTTTGGCGTTGTTGTGGGTTGTTCGATGGCTCGAATAAGTTTGAATGAGGTTATGGGATGTGTTGGCATGTTTGGTTGAGGTCCCTAGGGCCTCGGGTGAGTTTCGGGGTGGTTTCGAACCATTTCTAGGCAATTTTTAGTTGCTGGTTTTTGGCTACAATAGTGTGCTACGCGATCGCGGGGAATTGGTCGCGATCGTGATGAGTAAAATGAGAGAAAATGTCCAATGAATCGCGATCGTGGAAGGCCTTTTGCGATCACATAGAGTACCTTTTCTGCTGCACTGACCCTACTTTAGAAGCTTGTATCTTGCAATCTATAAGGAATTTTGAGATGATCCAAAAAATAAAATTTGTAGCTCTTTGTGTCTAGTTTTCATAGAATAAAACCATTTCGCCTTTGGAGTTGTTTATAACGAGTTATGGTTGATACACTGCAGCCTGTCCGGGAAGAGTTTGGAAATTGCATTGTGTTGCATAGGGCTGACTTTGGCGGCTTATATCTCGTAATCTATCAGGAATTGGGAAATTATCAAAGAGTGAAAGTTGTATGGTTTCTAGTTTTCAAAAGTTCAAACCATTTGCAATTTGGAGTTTTGTACAAAAAGTTATGACCATTATACTAGAGGCTATCTAGAAGAGCAGGGCAACTGTTCTTCGCGATCGCGAAGCATTTTCCGCGATCGCGATGGGCTAATTTTTGCTGAGAAAAGTTGTGCTTCGCGATAGCGAAGAATTTTCCGCGATCGAAATGAGTAAATACCTGGGCAGAAGCTATATATCGAGGTTTCAACAATTTTTAACATTTTTGGAGCTATGGAGCTCGTATTGAAGCGATTTTTGAGGCGATTTTCACCATATGGAATGGGATTCGGAGCTATCAGAGGCCGAGTCAAGAGGTAAAGGCATTGCTAGTTAGAATTTATGGGCGGTTCAAGGTAAGTAACGATTGTAAATCTAGACCTAAGGGTATGAAACCCCGGTATTTCATATTGTTTTGATAAATGAGGTACCACACATGCTAGGTGACGAGCGTGTGAGCGTGCACCGATAGAGATTGTGACTTGGTTCGTCCCGAAGTGACTATTAAGCCACGTATTTGATTTGAAATCGTATGATATCTCGTATTTTAGAGACTGATACTGTATTTTGGGTTGTACGCCATGTTTGGGGCCTTGTGCCGACCTGTTTGGACCCTCAGGGATATTTTACTACTACTCTCAAACTGTTTTGATAGAAAATATAATATTTGTCATACTTTATACATGTTCATTGTTTATTCCTGTTTATCACTCTATTTCTAATTAATGAAATATATTTTGGGTTGAGTCATTGTGATTTGTGATGTGTTGCCCGAGTAGCTTGTGAGGATGATGACTAAGTGAGGCCGAGAGCCAGATTGTGAGGATAGTGATGGATCGGGCTGAATGCCGCAGAATTATATATATATATCGAACTACATGTCGCAGCGAGATATATATGTGGATGGGGCTTCACGCCCCAGCGATATAGAGCTTGGGCTGTAGGAGCTCCTCCAGAGTCTGTACACCCCTAGTGAGCGCAGTCGACTATTATGGATCAGGCTGCACGCCGCAGCGGATACTATTATGGATGAGGTTGCACACTGCAGCGGTTATTATATGGATCGGGATGCACGCCGCAACGGTTGTTATATGGCACCAGTTGAGTGAGAGTGCTGAGTGTGAGCATTGACTTATGAGAGTAGAGTCACGAGTGACTTAGAGGCTTGCCCGAGAGGCTTTATTTGTGAGTGACACTATGCCCGAGGGGGCTGATATTTTTATGAAACTATTGTTTTCACTCTTCTTTACCCTGATCCTCTAATGAAAACGTTGAACAATTATTTTGTACGAGATTTTAAATGGAAAACTGGTAATTTTATGAAATATTCGGAATGTAGATTTCTGACTCGATTAAAATTATTTTCATCGTTGCTTATTATAAGGCTTTACATGATCTTTAAATGCTCGTCGCTGTAATAAATTCTTTAGTTATAATTGTTACTTACTGAGTTGGCGTACTCACGTTACTCCCTGCACCTTGAAATGTGCAAATTCAAGTGTTACGACTGAGTGAGGGCGGATTTGTTCTCTTTGGAGCCTTTCGAAGATAGCGAGGTAGCTGCACGGCATCCGCAGCCTCTCCTTTCTTTTTCCTATTTCGTCATTACGTACATTCTCAGACTTGTTTGTATTAAGGAAACAATACATATATGTATTTTCTTTTAAATGCTCATGACTGATGACTCCAGGTTTTGGGGCAGTGTTTAGATGTCTTACTTATCTCTACTTGTTTGAAATGCTAAAAAAATGGTAATTTTATGAACCGTTAGTTAATATTGATTTAAATGAAAAGTTCCTTATGTTATGTGTAGTGGATTGGCTAGCCTAGTATCATGATAGGCGCCATCATGGCCTGGGTAGTTTTGGGGTCGTGAAAAGTTGGTATCAGAGACTAGGTTACATATGACTCACCGATCATGAGCATGTTTAGTAGAGTCTTGCGGATCGGTACAGAGACATCTGTACTTATCTTCGAGAGGTTGCGTAACCCTTAGGAATAATCTCGCATTCTTGAATTTTTGTCGTGCGAATCCATTAATTCAGCCTAAATTGTATCTCTTTCAATTCCTTTCATGTATTCCAATGTGAACGTGAGCGCACGGCATCAGCTGTGTAACGATGGCTTGTGATTTACATGGGTGAGGTGCAAGATGTGATTTTAGCAAGTTGATAATGGTCCAGTCTGGAGGACTTGAGGCCGGATTTTGTCTGTGGCTTGAGTGCTGGGATTTTGCTTGTGTGAGCACGTGAATTTGGGACTTATAAATCTGTTTGTGTCTGTTTGTGTCATTATTGGTGGGATTTTTTGACTGGACAACAATGTTGTGAGTGTGATTTGATAGTGAGACATGTTTTTTGGTGTTTGACTTCTGTCTTGAGTTGGCATATGGCCTCGAGTTGTGAGTATATTGAAGGACCTCTCATGTATTTTAGTTGTGGAGTGACGTGGATCTTCCTGTTGTGTTATGAGTTCCTCGTGATGTCTTTTTGGCTGACCAATGCCCCAGCAGCGTCCATGTATTTGAAGAACAACGTGTTTCAGCCATATTTGGATTCCTTTGTTATTGTATTCATTGATGACATTCTGGTATTTTCTCGTAGCCAGGAGGAGCATACACAGCATTTGAGGAGGGTATTATAGAGATTTATGGAGGAGAAGCTTTATGCAAAGTTCTCCCAGGGTGAATTTTTTTTGCTCAGTTCAGTAGAATTCTTGGGGCACGTGGTGTCCAGTGAGGGTATTCAGGTGGTCAGACGAGTGTGGAGAGAGCTTCTAGAAGCTCAATATTGGTTTGACCAAAGCTCCAGTTTTAGTTTTGCCATCTGTTTTAGGTTCTTATAATGCGTATCTTGATGCCTCGAGGATAGGCATTGGTTGTGTTTTAATGTAGGAGGGTATAGTGATTGCATAACAGCTATGATTTTAGGAAGGTTATAGAGAGATATCAGTTTGAGGCTAAGTAGGCGGGGTTATCTCCTGCGGGGTGTCCTGAGGTTGTGTGATCCTTATGTGGTTTTGTACCAGGTCCTCTCTTACCAGTAAATGATATATGTTGCAATTTGAGTTTAGATCGCTTGTGGAAGTTGGCACGGCTATTACAATGGTGAATGTGATATTTGTAGATGATTTGAGATATTAGATGGTTTGTGTTATATGCGCTTATGAAGGACTTAGTTGAATTCCATTGTGGTATTGTGGCGGTGTTAGCGTATGGGCATTATGAGTTATTTTTTATCTTGATCTATGGCTTTGAGCCAAGTGCTGGAGTCTGCTAATTATAAGTTGGTTGCATGATTATGTGGTGTATTGGTTTCAGTTCTAGGTATACCGATGAATCCGTTGTAACCTGCAGAGATGGAGTTTGAGAATGACTCGAGTAATGGGAATTTTTGGATACAGGTTGTAATATACACTTGTAATTGGGTTTTATTAAATATTTGAGTTGTATTTGTAAAGGGTGCAGGGTGTGTGGAGTAGGAATTTTCCTGGTTGATTAGTAGTGTGGGTTACTCCCTTGGGTGTAGGTGTGCTAATGGGGTACATGTCGTTCGGTCTGTTTGATCAGTTTAATTGAGATTTGCGCAGAGTTAATGGCTCTAGAGAATGGTTCTGATGGATTCAAGGTTATATGTAACAATTGGGAATCTTCAAGAGCTGTATTTTGCTAGAAACTGAGATTTACGTTGGAGGGTGTCAAGACTTGTGGCATTTCTACCTTATCATGGATTCTACATATCAGTATCAGGAAGGTAAAGGTAATGGCTTTAGATTCGTAGGAAGTCTTTTCAAGGTAAGTATTTTTAATGTGGTGCTTTTGGGGATATTTGAGAGAGTATTCAACGGCTTATGAGTCTTAGATGGTATGGTTTTATGCTTGGTTTTTGTTTGGTGAGTCTGGATTTAAAATTGCGGTATTATGGCAAGAAGAAGTATCAATTTGAAGGTAAGTCAGAAGGAACTTGGATAAATAGGACAGTTTGGTAGTAGGTCGGATCGGCATGGTAAGGGATATGATTAGTTCTTTGGGTGCTAGTGATGTAATGAGTTGTTACATATGTTTCTTAGCAATGCTCTTGGGTTTTGGTGACATGCGTATCTTGGTTGAGTTAGAAGGATTCAGTCCTGACGGTTTGGTGTTATACAAATGGGATTCGGAGAGTTCCTGATGGTTTCTACCACGGTTAGAGATGTATATTTTCTACTAGCGCGAGGTGTAGGTGATGTATAGTGAGTTTGCTTCTAGATGAGATCAAATGGAAAGTTCTTGGCTAGTTGGGTACGTAGTTTCTTGTGTCTTGGAAGGGATCATGAAGTTCTCAAAATTATCATAGGATGGCATGGTTTATGTGGTATTAGAGATGAGATTTGCATGTGTGAGGTCACGGTTCAGTTCTGGAAGGAAGGTCAAAATTATTATGCAGCATTGGCAGTTTCAAATGACTAGGTAGATGATATCACTAAATTAGGTGGCTTGATGAGGGTATACATTTCAGAAAGGGCAATGTGTGGAGTTAAGGGTGCTTCATTGGTATTGCGACGCTCTCTTATTAGATCTACTGCTGATATTCAAGGTTGCTTGGTGACACAGAAGAATTATAGGGGTATCCCTCATGGAATGATTGAGTATTAGAGATGTGTTATATATACGAGCAGTGGAGTTGGGATCCGATATGGTAATTTGTGCGCTTCATGGACTTCGAGACTAAGAGATTCTCATAAACAGATTATTTTGTGGTTGTGGACTGTGAGGATGCAACAAAGGTAGTCAGATGTTAGTAAATGCCATGATTCAGTCATTGTGAACCTTCGGAGAGTTATCTATCTATTGTGGGTGACCAGAGTTGATTTAAGGTTATTGGTAGGCCCAGTATGGGTGTGTGTTTTGCATGGGGTCGGAATTGTTGACTCCGAAGTGCTATTGTTGAGGGATGTACAATTCGATTGTCATTGAGTTTATTCATATTCTGGAGTGATCTATGAGTTACCCTTCAGTGTTGCAAAAAGTGGTTATTGTTGGTTATATGCACATATGGTGCGGTTCTATTTGGGCTTTATAGCAGGATTTGAGCAAGGTAAGTAGTTGGGTATTGCGGGACTGAGACGTATTGGTTATGTTCTTTCTGATTTTTGTGGCATGGTATCGTCCGATTCCCCCATGGTTATAGCAATGAACTTGGAGTACTTGATGTCGAATTGCGCATGTTTATTGATTTTGATCAAGGTGGCTTGAAGTATTTCATGTGGACCAACGTTTGGATGGGATCACGCATTGTAGCGGAGTTATGTAGAGGTATGATCCTTGGTGTTAGATTCGTGTGTTTTCATTTTACGATGTGTGCCAGTCTCTTAACATGGTGTGGTGATGGTACTTGTTAAATGCAGGATAGTCCTCTCGTGTGAATCTTTTCTATGATTTGAGTTCGTGGGATGTTGCTATTGATGCACGAGTTGCATAGGTTATGTCTTTGGATTGTATTGATGCATCATGTCATCAGAGTGGTCGTGTTGGATAAGAAGAGGTCATTGGGCCTAGAATGAATACTACCAGAGTTGACTACAGCATGGTTGGAAGGATGATATTGGAAGTTGGCTTGGAAATCTGCTATAGTTCCTGTCGGAGAAAGGGAAAGCTCCATGACCAGGTGATCGGACAATTGGTTGCTAGTTTCTACATGTTTCTTTCATCATATGCATTATATGAAAGTGTTAGAGCGAGGCATTGCTTAATAAGAGGTTATGTACCGGTATTGGGTTATTTTGAGCAGCTATTGTGATTAGGATTGTGACGACCCAAAGGGGTAATCTGTGACGACCCAAAGGGTCATTACCTATTTTCTTACCCATTCCATGCTTCCGAGGCCTTGGAAACCTCATTTAGGGTTGCCTCGATTTGCATGCACAGTCCAGGCGCGTAACCTGAAAGCTTAAATATAAAATTTTGTGAAAAATGCTAAGTTTTGATATTAAAATGAATAAATTTGACTTCGGTCAACATTTTAGGTAAATGGACCCGGACCCGTGATTTGACGGTCCCAGAGGGTCCGTAGGAAAATATGGGACTTGGGCGTATGCCCGGAATCGAATTCCGAGGTCCCAACCCCGAGAAATGAATTTTTGAGTAAAATTATTTTCTGGAAATATTTAAGGATATTGAAAATGAAATCAGATTAGAAATTGATGGTATCGGTCCCATATTTTGGTTCTGGCTCCCAGTACATGTCTTATATATGGTTTAAGTCCTTTCTGTAAAGTTTGGTTGAAAATGGATCTCGTTTGACATATTTCGGACTTAAAATGGAAAATTTGAAGTTTTATGAAATTTGATAGAAATCATGGATTTTGAGGCTTAATTCGATGTACATGATGTTATTTTGGCGATTTGATCGCACAGATAAGTTCATAGGATGTTCTTGAGGTAGTGTGTATATTTGGTTTGGATCCCTGAGGGCTCGGGTGAGTTTTGGATAGGCCACGAACTTCATTTTTGGACTTGGAATCTGCTGGTGTGGCTGATCTGCAGGCTTCGCATTTGCGAAGCCAGCATCGCAAATGCTAAGGTATAGCTGGGCAGGCATGATCGCAATTGTGACCCATATCATCGCAAATGGGAAGGTATACTAGGGCAAGCCTGATCGCAAATGCGAACAGATGTTCGCAAATGCAAAGTCCCCCCTCCTGCGCAGTGTTCGCAAATGCGAACTATACTTCGCAATTACCATGTCAGGGGTATTCGCAATTGCGAACCCCTGTTTGCATTTGCGAAGCCAACCAGTAGCCTGCACTGTACAAAACCGAGTTTTTACTTCATATTTCATATTTTCTCAAACTCAACACTCTTAGGCGATTTTTCCAAAGAATAAGACTCTTCCAAATCAGTTGTAAATTGGTTTTCACTCATTTCTTTCAATCATTAACATCACTTAACACGTTTTCAACTTAAAAATCAGGGATTTCCATGGATGAAATTGGGCGTTTGGGGTAGAACTTAGTTTTTTTCCAAAATTGGGATTTGAGTGGGTGATTGACCTCCGATTTGAGACACTTTTATATGGATAGACTCGTGAGAGTACGAGGGTTCTCAAAATGTAAAACTTACCCGACTTCGAGAAGCTGGCCTGAGAGGCGTTTTGGTAATTTCACCTAATTTCGCGTCGTAACCTTGAATTGAATAGTAGAATCAATTGCATGAGATGTTATTTGCGGTATGAAATTTATTTGAATAGATTTGGACCATTTGGAGTCGGATACTAGTGGAAAACGTGTGATTTCAAGTTAATGTTGAGCCGGTTCGAGGTAAGTGGCTTGTCTAACCTTGTGTGGGGGACTTTTCCCCTTAGGATGTGATATTTAGTAATTGAATTCCTTGTACGTGAGGTGACGAGCGCGTACCTGTGCTGATTGTTGAAAATCCGGTTTTACTTTAAATATTCAGACTAAGTTTCTTTCTTACCTGTTTTATTCTACTTGCAATTATAGTCTATGTTAGTTTAGAAAAGCATGCCTATTTGACTTAAAATTGCCTATTTGCTTAAGTTGCTTTAATTGTACTACGTGAAGCATGTTAGGCTAGAACTACTTGTTTCCTTGTATTTTCTTCACTCTATTTCTGAATGTCTTCATGTTGTGGCTGCGTATTTACTTTGGGACTACGGGACGGTATCCCGGGAGATCCCCCCCCGCTACATATTGACTTTGGGACTACGGGACGGTATCCCGAGAAATCCCCCTGCATTCTTACTTTGGGACTACGGGATGGTATCCCGGGAGATCCCCCTGTATTTTTACTTTGGGACTACGGGACGGTATCCTGGGAGATCCCCCTGCATAGTGATATGATGGACTACGGGATGGTATCCCGGGATATTCTTCGGATATACATATGATGGACTATGGGACGTTATCCCGAGAGATCTTTCGGATATACATATGATGGATTATGGGACCCGAGAGATCCTTCGGATATACATATGATGGACTACGGGATGGTATCCCGGGAGATCCTTCGAATATACATATGATGGATTGCGAGACGGTATCCCGGGAGATCCACTAGACAGTTGAGAAAAGGACTACAGGACTGTATCCTGGAAGATCCTCATTGTTACCTTTGTTATCGAGCTATTCATATTCTGTGTTTACTCTGTTCTTTTGTTTTCTTATTGCCTTATTTTACCTAGCTTACTTCACTGTTGTATTCATTGTTACTGTCAGTTTTCATACTGTAAATCTATATTATATTGTTTGACCGCAGTAGGGCCCTGACCTTCCTCGTTACTACCCGACCGAGGTTAGGCTTGGCACTTACTAAGTACCGTTGTGGTGTACTCATGCCCTTCCTGCGCATGTTTTTCATGTGCAGATCCAGGTACCTCCATTCAGGCGCACTATCCCCGAGGTTGAGAGATACAGCAGAGACTTCGAGGTACATCTGTCGCGTCCGCAGACCAGGAGTCTCTATCTTATTCCAGCTTTTGTGAAAAGTTTATCTTTCCTTACAGTATAGACATTCTGGAGTTAGAGCAGTGTATTATGTTCTGTTAGCCTGTGGTTCCCGTGAGTTTCCGGGTTTTGGGGTGATATTGTAGACCTCCATATTATTTTGGGTTGTATATGTCAAGTGGCATTTATATACAGTCTTTCCTTTAGGTTGTTCAGCTTTCTTTTACTGATTATTCCGCAAGTTATGTTGTTATTCTGCATTGCTAGGCTTACCTAGTTATAGGGACTAGGTGTCGTAACGACAGGTTCGCGGAGGGCGAACTGGGGTCGTGACAAGTTGGTATCAGAGCTCTAGGTTCATAGGAGTCACGGAACACAGGCCAGTTTATTAGAGTCTCGTTGATCGGTACGGAGACGTCTGTACTTATCTACGATAGGCTATGTAACTGTTTAGGAAAAAATCTTCACTTCATTGATTTCCTTGTCGTGCAATATTTTTTGACATCAATTCTGAACCTCTATTTTCTATTACCTCACAGATGGTGAGGACACGTGCTAATCGGGACGATCAGGCACCCGTGCCCCTTACAACAGTCGCCAGAAGCCGCAGTCGGGGTAGAGGCCGAGAACGCACACGTGGTGCAGCGAGAGCACCTGCGCGAGCTGCTGACGAGGTACCACCAGCAGATCCAGCTGAGGTTCAGACACCTACCACACCTACTGCCACTACTACTCCAGCTCTTCAGGAGACATTAGCTCAGTTCATGTCCATGTACATCACTCTGGCTCAGGCAGGGTTGCTTCCCCTTGCTGCAGCCACATCTCAGGCCGGGGGAGGAGCTCAGACTCCCGCCGCCCGCACTCCTGAGAAGCGAGTGCATGTGGAGCAGGTTCCAGAGGTCATTCTTGTGCCGCCTATTATGTCAGTTCAGCCCGAGGAAGGGTCAGCTGCTTTAGAGGACGAGCAACGGAGACTTGAGAGGTTCAAGAAGTATGACCCTCCGATATTCAGTGGACTAGCATCAGATGATGCCTTGGGATTTCTAGAGGAGTGTCACTGTATTCTTCGCACTATGGGCATAGCTGGATCTAGTGGGGTTTCCTTTACTACCTTCCATCTTTGCGGAGCCGCCTATGATTGGTGGTGCACCTATGAGTTAGACAGTCCAGGCGAGGCTGCTTCACTGACTTGGACCCAGTTCTCAGATATGTTCCTGAGAGAGTTTGTGCCTCAGAGCCTCAGGGACGCATGGTGCGCAGAGTTTGAGCATTTGCCCCAGGGTGCTATGACAGTTTCAGAGTATGTTATCCGTTACACCAGGTTGGATAGGCATGCACCGGTTTTGGTTGCTACTGTCCGTGAGAGGGTTCACCGGTTTAGCGAGGGTCTTGTCCCACCCATCAGATCTAGCATGGCTCGAGAGTTGGAGATGGACATTCCTTATCAGCAGGTAGTGAGCATTTCTAGGAGGATCGAGGGTATGCTCGGTAGGGAGCGAGAGGAGAGGGAGGCCAAGAGGTCTCGAGAGTCGAGCCACTACTCTGGTGCATGTACCCCAGCAGCAGGTCGTCATGGTAGGGGTTATATGGTCCGCCCAGTTCATTCAGCTCTTCTAGCAGCCAGCAGTACCCCAGCTCCACCCAGGCCTCAGGAGCCTTATTAAGCGCCTCCTACACGGGGTGCTTTCAGAGGTCAGTCTAGCAGACCTGGCCCTAGCCAGTCACAGCCACCACGTCCTCCCAGAGCTTGTTTCCAATGTGGCGATACACACCATGTGGTTAGGGACTACCCCAGACTTGGTAGGGGTGCATCTTTAAAGACTTTTCAGCCACAGCGTGCTCAACAGAGTTCTCAGGCCATGATCACATCTCCAGCTGCTACCCCACCTGCCCAGCTAGCTAGGGGCGGAGGTCGAGGAGGTAGAGGTTTCCCTCGAGGGGAGGCCAGGCCAGATATTATGCTATTCCTACTCGTACCGAGGTTGTTGCCTCCGATTCTGTCATCACAGGTAATGTACCGGTTTGTCACAGAGATGCATCGGTTCTATTCAATCCTGGCTCCACGTATTCTTATGTGTCTTCTTATTTTGCTCTGCATTTGGGTATAGCCCGAGATTCTTTGGGTTCTCCTGTTTATGTTTCTACTCCTGTGGGAGATTCTCTGGTTGTGGACCGCGTTTATCGGTCGTGTTTGGTTACTATTCATGGTTTTGAGACCAGTGCAGATTTATTGTTTCTCGATATGGTGGATTTTGATATTATCTTGGGCATGGACTGGTTGTCGCCCAATTATGCTATTTTTGATTGTCACGCCAAGACCGTGACGCTGGCTATGCCAGGTATTCCACGTGTTGAGTGGAGTGGTACTTTATAGCACACTCCCAGTAGAGTTATCTCTTTTTTTAGAGCTCACCATATGGTTGACAAGGGGTGTGCCTTTTATTTGGCTTATGTGAGAGATGTCAGTGTTGATACCCCTTCTTTTGATTCAGTTCCAGTGGTACGGGATTATCCCGATGTGTTTCCAGCTGATCTTTCGGGCATGCCGTCCGATAGAGACATTGATTTTGGCATTGACTTGTTGCCGGGCACTCAGCCCATTTCCATTCCTCCTTACCGTATGGCTCTTCCTGAGTTGAAGGAGTTGAAGAATCAGTTACAAGAATTGCTTTATAAGGGTTTTATTCGACCCAGTGTTTCATCTTGGGTTGCTCCTATCTTATTTGTGAAGAAAAAAGATGGTTCTATGCGCATGTGTATTGATTATCGCCAGTTGAACAAGGTTACAGTGAAGAACCGTTATCCCTTGCCTCGTATTGATGATCTATTTGACCAGCTTCAGGGCGCACATGTATTTCTAAGATTAATCTGCGCTCAGGTTACCATCAGTTGAAGATTCGGGAGCCGGATATCCCGAAGGATGCTTTCAGGACTCGGTATGGCCATTACGAGTTTCTAGATATGTCATTCAGGCTGACTAATGCCCCCGCAGCATTCATGCATTTGATGCACAATGTGTTCAGGCCATATCTCGACCCGTTCATCATTGTTTTCATAGATGATATTCTTGTTTACTCCCGGAGTCGGGAAGATCATGAGCAGCACCTGAGGACAGTGCTTCAGACCTTGAGAGAGAAGAAGTTGTATGCAAAGTTCTCAAAATGTGAGTTTTGGTTGAATTCTGTGGCATTCTTAGGTCACGTGGTATCGAGTGAGGGCATTCGAGTGGATCCGAAGAAGGTAGAGGTCGTGCAGAGTAGGCCCAGGCCGTCCTCCGTTATAGAGATTCGCAGCTTCCTTGGCTTGGCAGGTTACTACCGTCGTTTTGTGGAGGGATTTTCATCGATTGCAGCCCCTGTGATTAGGTTGACCTAGAAGGGTGATCCATTTCAGTGGACAAAGGAATGTGAGGCGAGCTTTCAGAAGCTCAAGACAGTTTTGACTACAACCCCAATCTTGATATTGCCTACTGGCTTGGGGTCCTATACCGTTTATTGTGATGCCTCGCGAGTTGGCCTTAGAGCGGTGTTGATGCAGGATAGTAGGGTGATTGCCTACGCGTCCATACAATTGAAGATACATGAGAAGAATTACCCTGTCCATGACCTTGAGTTAGGTGCCATTGTTTATGCCTTGAAGATCTGGCGTCATTATTTGTACAGTGTGCCTTGTGAGATTTATACTAACTACCCGAGTTTGCAGCACATATTCAGGCAGAAGGATCTAAATTTTCACCAGCGTAGATGGTTAGAGTTGCTAAAGGAATATGAAATCACTATATTATACTACCCGGGGAAGGCCAATGTGGTGGCCGACGCCTTGAGTAATCGAGCGGAGAGTTTGAGGCGTTTGGCATACCTTCCTGCAACCGAGAGGCCTCTGGCCTTAGATGTTCAGTCCTTGGCCAGTCAGTTCGTGAGATTGGATCTTTCTGAGCCTATAGCTTGTGTGGTTTCTAGGTCTTCCTTATTCGATCGTATCAGGTAGCGGTAGTATGATGATCCTCATTTACTTGTCCTCAAGGACACGGTCCAGCACGGTGATGCCAGAGATGTGACCGTTAGAGATGACGGGGTATTGAGGATGCAGGGTCGGATTTGTGTGCCCAATGTTGATGGGCTTCGGGAGTTGATTTTAGTAGAGGCCCATAGTTCGCGGTATTCCGTCCATCCGGGTACTGCGAAGATGTATCAAGATTTGTGGCAGCACTATTGGTGGCGAAGAATGAAGAAGGATATAGCAGAGTTTGTAGCCAAGTGCCTCAATTGCCAGTAGGTCAAATGTAAGCATCAGAGATCGGGAGGGTTACTTCAGCAGATTGAGCTTCCAGAATTGAAGTTGGAGCGGATCACCATGGACTTTGTGGTTGGACTTCCTCGGACTTTGAGGAAGCATGATGCTATTTGGGTGATTGTGGATCGGCTAACCAAATCAGCCCATTTCATTCTGGTTCTGACTACTTATTCATCGGAGCAGTTGGCGGGGATTTAAATTCGGGAGATCGTTCTTCTGCATGGTATTCCACTTTCTATTATTTCAGACAGAGGTACTCAGTTCACTTCACGGTTCTGGAGATCCGTTCAGCAGGAGTTAGCTACCAGGGTGGAGTTGAGCATAGCCTTTCACCCCCAGACGGATGGACAGTCCGAGCACACTATTCAGATTCTTGAGGATATGCTCCGTGCGTGTGTGATTGAGTTTGGAGGGTCTTGGGATCAGTTCTTTCCATTGGCGGAGTTTGCTTACAACAACAGTTATCAATCCAGTATTCAGATGGTGCTGTATGAGGCTTTATATGGTAGGCGGTGTCGATCTCCGGTTAGGTGGTTTGAGCCAGGAGAGGCTCGGTTGTTGGGTAACGATTTGGTTCAGGAGGACTTGGACAAGGTCAGGATCATTCAGGATAGGCTTCGTACAGCTCAGTCCAGGCAAAAGGGTTATGCAGATCGCAAGGTGCGAGATGTGGTTTTTCTTGTTGGTGAGAGAGTATAAAAGGGTAACCTTAGCCCTAGGTTCATTGGTCTGTTTGAGATTCTTGATTGAGTGGGAGAGGTGGCTTATAGACTTGCATTGCCGCCTAGCTTATCAGCCGTACATCCAGTTTTTCATGTGTCCATGCTTCGGAGGTATCATGGCGATCCAGCCCACGTGTTAGACTTCAGCACTGTCCAGTTGGACAAGGACTTATCTTATGAGGAGGAGCCGGTAGCTATTTTAGACCCGCAGGTTCGTCAGTTGAGATCCAAGAGTTTCCCTTCTATTCGTGTTCAATGGAGAGTTCTCAGCCTTCTGAGGCATCGACCTGGGAGTCCGAGTCCGATATGTGTAGCCGCCCGACTCAGGTACTTCCTTCTTCTGTCCATTCGAGGACGAACGGTTGTTTTAAAGGTGGAGAATGTGACGACCCGAAGGGTCATCACCTGTTTTCTTACCCATTCCGTGCTTCCAAGGCCTTGGAAACCTCATTTAGGGTTTCCTCGATTTGTGTGCATAGTCGATGCGCGTAACCGGAAATCATAAATATGAAATTTTGTGGAAAATGCTAAGTTTTAATATTAAAATTAATAAATTTGACTTCGATCAACATTTTGGGTAAACGGACCTGGACCCGTGATTTGACGGTCTCGGAGGGTCCGTAGGAAAATATGGGACTTGGGCGTATGCCTAGAATCGAATTCCGAGGTCCAAAGCCCGAGAAATGAATTTTTGAGTAAAATTGTTTTCTGGAAATATTTAGGGAGATTGAAAATGAAATCTAATTAGAAAGTGACGGTATCAGGCCCGTATTTTGGTTCCGGCGCCCGGTAGAGGTCTTATATATGGTTTAAGTCCTTTCTGTAATGTTTGGTTGAAAACGGATCTCGTTTGACGTGTTTCGGACTTAAAATGGAAAATTTGAAGTTTTATGAAATTTGATAGAAATCATGGATTTTGAGGCTTAATTCGATGTATATGATGTTATCTTGGCGATTTGATCGCACAGATAAGTTCATAGGATGTTCTCGAGGTAGTGTGTATATTTGGTTTGGAGCCCCGAGGGCTCGAGTAAGTTTTGGATAGGACACGGACTTCACTTTTGGACTTGCAATCTGCTGGTGTGGCTGATCTGCAGGCTTCGCATTTGCGAAGCCAGCGTCGCAAATTCTAAGGTATAGCTGGGCAGGCATGATCGCAATTGTGACTAATATCATCGCAAATGTGAAGGTATACTACGGCAGGCCTGATCGCAAATGCGAACAGATGTTCGCAAATGCAAAGTCCCCCCCCCTCCTGCGCAGTCTTCGCAAATGCGAACTATACTTCGCAATTACCATGTCAGGGGTATTCGCAGTTGCGAACCCCTGTTCGCATTTGCGAAGCCAACCAGCAGCCTGCACTGTACAAAATCGAGTTTTTACTTCATATTTCATATTTTCTCAAACTCAACACTCTTAGGCTATTTTTCCAAAGAACAAAACTCTTCCAAATCAGTTGTAAGTTGGTTTTCACTCATTTCTATCAATCATTAACATCATTTAACACGTTTTCAACTTTAAAATCAGGGATTTCCATGGATGAAATTGGGTGTTTGGGGTAGAACTTAGTTTTTTTTCTAAAATTAGGATTTGAGTGGGTGATTGACCTCTGATTTGATAGACTTTTATATGGCTAGACTCGTTACGGGGGTTCTGAAAATGTAAAATTTACCCGACTCCAAGATGGTGGCCTGAAGGGCGTTTTGGTCATTTCACCTAATTTCACGTTGTAACCTTGAATTGAATAGTAGAATCAATTGCATGAGATGTTATTTACGGTATAAAATTTATTTGAATATATTTAGGCCATTTGGAGTGGGATACTCGTGGAAAACGTGTGGTTTCAAGTTGATATTGAGCTGATTCGATGTAAGTGGCCTGTCTAACCTTGTGTGTGGGACTTTTCCCCTTAGGATGTGATATTTGGTAATTGAATTCCTTGTACGTNCCTATTTGCTTAAGTTGCTTTAATTGTACTACGTGAAGCATGTTAGGCTAGAACTACTTATTGCCTTGTATTTTTGCACTCTATTTCTGAATGTCTTCTTGTTGTGGCTGCGTATTTACTTTGGGACTATGGGACGGTATCCCGGGAGTTCCCCCCCTGCATATTTACTTTGGAACTACGGGACGGTATCCCATGAGATCCCCCTACATTTTTACTTTAGGACTACGGGACGATATCCCGGGAGATCCCCCTGCATTTTTACTTTGGGACTATGGGACGGTATCCCGGGAGATCCCCCTGTATTTTTACTTTGGGACTACGCGACGGTATCCCGGGAGATCCCCCTGCATAGTGATATGATGGACTACGGGACGGTATCTCGGGAGGTTCTTCGGATATACATATGATGGACTACGGGACGGTATCCCGGGAGATCCTTCGGATATACATATGATGGATTACGGGACGGTATCCTGGGAGATCCTTCGGATATACATATGATGGACTACGGGACGGTATCTCGGGAGATCCTTCGGATATACATATGATGGACTGCGGGACGGTATCCCGGGAGATCCACTAGACAGTTGAGAAAAGGACTATAGGACGGTATCCTGGAAGATCCTCATTGTTACCTTTGTTATCGAGTTGTTCATATTCTGTGTTTACTCTGTTCTTGTGTTTTCTTATTGCCTTGTTTGACCTGACTTACTTCATTGTTGTATTCATTATTACTGCCTGTTTTCATACCGTACATCCCTATTATATTGTCTGACCTAAGTAGGGACCTGACCTTCTTCGTCACTACCCGATCGAGGTTAGGCTTAGCACTTACTGAGTACCGTTGTGGTGTACTCATGCCCTTCATGCACATGTTTTTCATGTGCAGATTCGGGTACCTCCACTCAGGCGCACTATCCCCGAGGTTGAGAGATACAGTAGAGACTTCGAGGTACATCTGCCGCATCCGCAGACCAGGAGTCTCTATCTTATTCCAGCTTTTGTGAAAAGTTTATCCTTCCTTACAGTTGTATAGACATTCTGGAGTTAGAGGAGTGTATTATATTCTATTAGCCTATGGTTCCCATGAGTTTCCGGGTTTTGGGGTGATATTGTAGACCTCCGTATTATTTTGGCTTGTATATGCCAAGTGGAATTTATATACAGTCTTTCCTTTAGGTTGTTCGGCTTTCTTTTACTGAATTATTCTGCAAGTTATGTTGTTATTCCGCATTGCTAGGCTTACCTAGTTATAGGGACTAGGTGCCGTAACGACAGGTTCACGGAGGGCGAACTCAGGTCGTGACATCATCACCTATGTTATTACTCATCTCGTACTTCTGAGGCCTTGAAAACCTCATTTATATTTGCCTCGATTTGCGTGCACAGTCCGGGCGCGTTGCCGGATAGCTTAAATATGAAATTCTGTGAAAAATGCTAAGATTTGATATTAAAATGAATAAATTTAACTTTGGTCAACATTTTAGGTTAATTGACCCGGACCCATGATTTGACGATCCCGGAGGGTCCGTAGGAAAATATGGGACTTGGGCGTATGCCCGGAATCGAATTCCGAGGTCCCAAGCCCGAGAAATGAATTTTTGAGTAAAATTGCTTTCTGAAAATATTTAAGGAAATTGAAAATGAAATCTGATTAGAAATTAATGGTATCGGGCCGGCATTTTGGTTTCGGCGCCTGGTACAGGTCTTATATATGGGTTAAGCACTTTCTGTAAAGTTTGGTTGAGATCAGATTTCATTTGACGTGTTTCGGACTTAAATATGGGGGAAAAACTTGATGTTTTATGAAATTTGATAGGATTCATGGATTTTGAGGCCTAATTCGATGTGTATGATGTTGTTTTGGCGATTTGACCGCACTGGCAAGTTCGTAGGAGGTTGTGTGAGTAATTTGTGAAATTTGGTATCTTTCCGAGATGTATAGGTCAGTTCGGCACGTTGTTAGCGAAGTTAGAAAGCTTAAAATTCCCAAGTGTGGTTCATGAGGTTTGGGGTGTGATTTCGAGTTTTAGCATTGTTTTGAGTGTTCCGAAGGCTCGAGCGAGTCCGTATTATGATTTGGGACTCGTTGGTATATTTGGATTAGGGCTTGGGTGGGCCCAGGTGCCTTCTGAACACTTAACGGGGCTAAAAACCAGCAAACTCAGCTACTGGTGCACCTGCTCTGGTTTGACCGCAGGTGCGGTTGCCCAGCATCGCAGGTGCGAGACCTCAAGTGCGGTCCCAGGCATCGCAGCTGCGATCACCAGTGGCCTAGCCAGCCATCGCAGGTGCGGAGCATTTCATCACAAGAACGAGATCGCAGGTGCGCTCTCCACTTCGTAGGTGCGATCTCAGACCCCCCAGCCTAATTCCGCAGGCACGAGGTTCTCCTTGCAAGCGCGAGATCGCAAGTGCGGTCCCAGCCATCGCATGTGTGATCACTGTTCAGGCAGTGAGCTTAAGTACCGGTTTTAAACCCATTTCTCTCATTTTTTTCATCTTCTTCCTTAGGAAAATTCCACCATTTTTAAGAGCTTTCGGCCAGTCTTGTGAGGTAAGTAGATTCCACCCATAAATTTGTTTTATGCATGTATCTTAGCCTAATTAACTACACAAATTAGTGCAAAAATTAAAGAAAGTGGGTTGTAACCTAGAACTCGTGATCACCTTAGAATTTTCTATGAATTGACCATGAAATCAGGTAAAAATCGTATATTTATGATCCTTAGGCTTTGGGTGAGTGTTTCCTTCGAGAGTTTCAAGAATCCGAGTGAGCGGGCCCCGGGTCGAATTTTGATAAATTTGAAAGAATGCTAGGAAATTGATAATTAGACCATGTAATTGAATCTTTGAATCCTTATTGATGTACTTG
Source organism: Nicotiana paniculata (assembly GCA_005239505.1). Classification (NCBI taxonomy): domain Eukaryota; kingdom Viridiplantae; phylum Streptophyta; class Magnoliopsida; order Solanales; family Solanaceae; genus Nicotiana; species Nicotiana paniculata. Next base: position 39,138 of record ML307291.1, on the reverse strand, counting down.
AGTTGATTATGCCTAGATAATACAATTCCGGAGTCGAATTCTAAAGGAAAGGCGGTGTTAGAGGGTTGATTGCTATACTTTGGACCCGAGGTAAGTGTTCGGTCTAACCTTAGCTTGAGGGAATAGGCGTTGAGTATAATTTTCTACTTGCTAATTGTCAAATACGATGTACAGGCATGGTGACGAGTATCTATACATTGGTGTCCAGCATGACCGTGAGTCCTTATATTGTGAATATTCTGATTTTGTGGTAATTTCCATGCTTAATTGATGATTTCTATATGTTGTGAAGGATATGTGAAGGGAATTGTATTCTGTAAACTCTGTTGGAGCATCGGCTCAAATGGTAACGAATAATGAAGAAATATGAGATATTATGTCTTTGGAGCATTGGCTCAAATTGTGAAATGAATAATGAAGAAATATGAGATATTACATCCTTTGGAGCATTGGCTCAAGTGATAGAATAAATCATGGAAATGAAAGTGAAAGAAAGAGAAAGAGTTATTGAAATATACCCTTGCCGGGATTTATTTTTTTAATTGATGTTCCCTTGACGGGATTTAATTGTTTAATTGATGTTACCCTTGTCGGGATTTACTTGTTTAATTATTGTTCCCTTGTCGGGATTCCTTTATCTATTCTGTTTACTTCCTTGCCCTTGGTTGTGATTGTTTTTTGGGTGAGGAAAAGTGTTAAAGCACGAAGGGTGATGTTGTGTACTTGTCTTGGTGAGAATGAGAGTAAAGCACGAAGGGTGATGCCGTGCATTGTTTGATATTGTCTCCCTTGCTGGGATGTTGAGATTTCTGTTGTTGTTCCCTTGCCGGGATTTCTATTTTTATTATGTTTACTTCCTTGCCCTTGTTTGTGATTGCTATTTGGGTGAGGAAGAGTGTTAAAGCACGAAGGGTGATGTCGTGCATTGTTTGGCATAGTGAGGAAAGAGAGTAAAAGCACAAAGGGTGATGTCGTGCCATGATTTACGTTGATTACATTATACATTGCATAGTGAGGACGAGAGTAAAAGCACGAAGGGTGATGTCGTGCCATGATTTACATTGATTACATTATACATTGCATAGTGAGGACGAGAGTAAAAGCACGATGGGTGATGCCGTGCAAGTTTGTGATTTCTTGTCCTTATTGATTTGTTGGCTTTGTTGTTCTTTTCCTTATTGAGATTTCTTATATGAAAATGTTACCTCCCCACAGCATGTTCCCCTTCCTTTATTCATTGTTTTCTTCCTATATCTCTTATCTGTTACGTATATGCATATATATTTATTTGAACTGCATAGGTTTATTTGGTAGTCTGGTTCTAGCCTCGTCACTACTTCGCCGAGGTTAGGCTGGGCACTTACTCAGTACATGGGGTTCAGTTGTACTGATGCTACACCTGCACTTCTTTATGTTGTGCAGATTACGCAGCCGGACCCGGAGGACATCATTAGTGAGAGTGTCTTCCAGCTCATAATAGAGGCTGCAAGGTATAACCGTTGGCGTTCGTGGGCCTTGGTGCCTCTTCCATCCCTTTGTCTTCTATTCTGCCTTGTTTTTAGTTTCAAAGGCAGACATGTAGTTCCTTTCAGACTTCTATTTAGCACTCTTAGACAGTTCGTGAGTTTGTGACTCCAGGTTTTGGGAAATTTTGCGTCGTTGTATTGTGATTGTCTTTACTTAGCTTAAAACCGTATTTATTTCCGCTGTTTAATTTGTTAATTGATTTAGTTTATTCTGTTAGAATGAGGTTATTATGCTAGTTTAGCTACACACGTTGACTTGTCTAGCGGGTTCAACGTTAGACGCCATCACGACCCGACAGTGGGGTTTCGGGGCGTGACAAGGATTTATCGCTATGAGTGTGTGAGTCATGCGGTATATTATGTGATTACATCTTGGGTTATGTATATGGCTTGATATAACGTGTTTAGACTTATTCAGTTTATAGTCGTGGAATTTTGATCTTGTAAATTATTTCAGAAGTGAGAATTTTGTTTTAAGGTTTATGGGTTAGGTTGGATTTCGAAATTTTAGCTATGTTGTTCTATGTGACCTATATGGGATAGGGTGACGTGGGATCACCCCCGGGTATGTGCGTGGTAGGTTACACGGCAATTTTGGTGGTGCTCGGGACAACTCTAGGCACGTTCGAGGACGGACCTATGTTTAAGTGGGGGAGAATGTAACGACATGATCGGTCATTTCGAGAGTTTTAGCCCCGTTTCCCCTATTTCTGCTTCATTATACGTGGTTCAGCTCTATGATGTCGTGTTAGGTTGGTTGGCTCGGGTTCGGAGTGGTTGTGGAGAGAAATGATACACTTAGTCTCTTAAGTTGATTGAATAGTTGGAAAAGTCAACCGGAAGTTGACTATTAGGTAAACAACCTCGGAATGTGGATTTTATGGTTCGGATAGTTTCGTTAGGTGATTTGGAACTCAGGAGTGAGTTAGGAATATTTTTTGGAGGTCCGGAGTAGAACTAGGCTTTAATTGGAAAAATTGAGTTTTTGACGATTTCCGGTCGGAAATGAAAAATTAGCTACTGGGATCGGAATGGAATTCCGAAAGTTGGAACATGTTCGTAGTGTCATTTTGGATGTGTGTGCCAATTTTTAGGTCATCTGGACGTGGTTTGGGTGGTTTCGGCATCGTTGGCGAAATTTGGAAGTTTCCAATTTCTTAGGCTTGAATCCGAGGTTGATTTGGTGTTTTGGCATTTTGAATGAGGTTATGGGATGTGTTGGCATGTTTGGTTGAGGTCCTGAGGGCCTCGGGTGAGTTTCAGGGTGGTTTCAGGCCATTTCTAGGCCATTTTTAGCTGTTGGTTTTTGGCTACAGCAGTGTGCTACACGATCGCTGGGAATTGGTCGCGATCGCGATGAGTAAAATGAGAGAAAATGGCGAGTGAATTGCGATCACGTAAGGCCTTTTGCGATCGCGTAGAGGACATTTTCTGCTGCATTGACCCTACTTTGGAAGCTTGTATCTTGCAATCTATAAGGAATTTTGAGATGATCCAAAAAATGAAAGTTGTAGCTATTTGTGTCTAGTTTTCATAAAATCGAACCATTTGGCATTTGGAGTTGTTTATAACTAGTTATGGTTGATACATTGCAGCCTGTCGGGGAAAAGTTTGGAATCGCATTGTGTTGCATAGGGCTGACTTTGGCGGCTTATATCTTGTAATCTATAAGGAATTGGGAAATTATCAAAGAATGAAAGTTGTGTGGTTTCTAGTTTTCAAAAGGTCAAACCATTTGCAATTTGGAGTTTTGTACAAAAATTTATGACCATTATACTAGAGGCTATCTAGAAGAGTTGGGCAATTGTTCTTCGCGATCGCAAAGGGCTAATTTTGGGCTGAGAAAAGTTGTGTTTCGCGATAGCGAAGCATTTTCTGCGATCATGATGAGTAAATACCTGGTCAAAAGCTATATATCGAGGTTTCAGCCATTTTTAACATTTTTTGGAGCTATGGATCTCGGATTGAAGCGATTTTTGAGGCGATTTTTGAGGCGATTTTCACCATATGGAATAGAATTCGGAGCAATCGGAGGCCGACTCAAGAGGCAAAGGCATTGCGAGTTAGAATTTGTTGTTGGTTCAAGGTAAGTAATGATTGTAAATCTAGACCTGAGGGTATGAAACCCCGGTATTTTGTATTTTTTTGATAAATGAGGTGACGCAAATGCTAGGTGACGAGCGTGTGGGCGTGCACCGATAGGGATTATGACTTGGTCCGTCCCGTAGCAACTATTAAGCCGCATGTTTGATTTGAAATCATATGATATCCCGTATTTTAGAGATTGATACTATATTTTGGGTTGTACGCCATGTTTGGAGCCTTATGCCGACCTGTTTGGACCCTCAGGCGTATTTTACTACTATTCTCACACTGTTTTGATTGAAAATATAATCTCTGACATGAATTATACATGTTCACTGTTTATTCCTGTTTATCACTCTGTTTCTAATTAACGAAAGATATTTTGGGCAGAGTCCCCGTGATTTGTGATTAGTTGCCCGAGTGGCTTGTGAAGATGAAGACTAAGTGAGGCCGAGAGCCAGATTTTGAGGATAGTGATGGATCGTGCTGCACGTCGCAGAATTATATATATATATATATATATATATATATATATATATATATATATATATATATATATATATATATATATATATATATATATATATATATATATGCGGATCGAACTGCACGCCGCAGTGAGATATATGTGGATCGGGCTGCACACCGCAGCGAGATATTGGATTGGGATGCACGCCTGAGATATTGGATTGGGATGCACGCCGCAGCGATATAGCGCTTGGGCTGTAGGAGCCCCTCCAGAGTTTGTACACCCCCAGCAATAGCAGTCGGCTTTATGGATTGGGCTTCATGTCGCATAGGATACTATTATGGATCGGGCTGCACGCCGCAACGGTTATTATATGGATCGGGCTGCACGCCGCAACGGTTGTTATATGGTACTAGTTGAGTGTGAGTGCTCAGTGTTAGCATTCACTTATGAGAGTAGAGTCACGAGTGACTGAGAGGCTTGTCCGAGAGGCTTTATTTGTGAGTGACACTATACCCGAGGGGGATGATATTTTTATGAAACTACTATTTTCACTATTCTTTACACTGAGCCTCTAATTAAAACGTTGAACAAATGTTTTATACGAGATTTTAAATGGAAAACTGGAGATTTTATGAAATACTAGGAATGTGAATCTCTGAATCGATTAAAATTATTTTCACTGTTGCCTATTATATGGCTTTACATGATTTTTAGATGCCTGTCACTGCACTCAAGTCTTTAGTTATAATTGTTACTTACTGAGTTGGCGTACTCACGTTACTCCCTGCATCATGTGTGCAGATTCAGGTGCCAGGACTGAGTGAGAGCAGATTTGTTCTCTTTGGAGCCTATCGGAGATTGCGAGGTAGCTCCACGGTGTCCGCAGCCTCTCCTTTCTCTTTCCTATTTCGTCATTATGTACATTCTCAGACTTGTTTGTATTAAGGAAACAATACAGATTTGTATTTCCCTTTAGATGCTCATGACTGATGACTCCGGTTTTTGGGGCAGTGACTAGAACTTAGGCTTATTCTCGTTTCCCTCCCTGAGCAACCGGCTCTCACCATCACCAATTTTATTCTCCGCCTAAGACCTGTTAAAGAAGATAAGCTTATATGGGGTCCCACTAGCAATGGACGTTTCTCTTCCAAATCAGCTTACTCCATATTAAACCCCCAATAGAGTACACCTTCATAACATCACACATCCTTCAATTGGATTTGGAAATTGGAAAAATCCAATAAAATAAAGATTTTCACTTGGCTTCTAGCTCTCCACCAACCAGTATCTACACAATATTGGCCTCCAAGTAAATCATATTGTCAAGTTTGCAATAACACTAAGGAAACCATATACCATATATTCTTCCACTTTCCCAATGCCAAATATTTATGGGATAACATATGTAATAATGAAAATGACCAGTCTATGCATATACACTTCAGTCCTGATTCATAAATACGACATGGAACAAACTGAAGGAAAAGTATTTCAATGACTTCCTGGACTGTCATTTTCTTCTACCCTTTTGCTTCTACAACATTTGGCTTACAAGGAACAAGAACCTATTCAACCAGCGGAAGGAACAAGTCCAGACCAAATTTGTCATTGCACAGGCTATATAATATCATCTACTAGCCAGGAACAAACCTCACAAGGAATGGGACACCATCAAATTTAATGGGAGCACCCTACAGAAACCACTTCCAACTTAACAATGATGGCTCCTCCCTGGGTAACCGAGGAACAAAAGGCATGGGGCATTTAGGAATAACATGGGTGGCTGGATTTTGGGCTATATGAAGGGTTTCCCAACCATAACAAACAATCTGGAAAAGTTGTTGGCACTAATAAAAGGACCAAAACTAGCAAGGGAGCACAATCTGACTCCCCTTGTGATCAACAATGACTCACAAGAGATCATTAGAATGTTAAAATATTGTCGTATATCTTATGATAACTTTGTTTGTGAATGCAGGTCATTGATAATACAACTGGGTAACCTAGACATCATCCATAGCTTAAGAGAGCAGAACCAGGTGGCATATCAGCTAAGGAAGGAGGAAAGAAAAGGCTTTTTGAAACAACTAGGATTTTGGTAGTTCCTCCGGTGTTTGTCAATAATGCACTATGGGCAGACATCCTAGGAACTACTTTCACTAGAAAAGCTTTGGTCTTTAATATTGCTACTACTGTTTCAAACAATGTCGTCTAACTGGAACTATTATTTTATTAATAAGTATTGTTATAATTAAAATTATATTTAAAGTGAATTTTTATATTTTAGAGAGATTTTAGGATTTGTTACTTGGTGGAAAAGTCACTTTTTTCCTATAAATAGAGGGGTTCTATCCCATTATAAATCATCCCAAATCAATAAGAATGCTCTCTCTCTACTTGTCTATTCAATACTCTTCTTCTTCTTTTATTATTTCATAACACATTATAAACATGTGACTTTGACCAATTGAGTAGAGGCATCTTATTTGGTCACCAGGATTTGGGATACATATATGGTGCTCAACTTGTATATAATATTGAGCATAATGATTGTCAATTGTTCCATGAACTTCTTTCAGAATAAACTTTTGCATTTAAGATAAGTATTTTACCTTTTTTTTCTTTTAATTTTTGAAATTCTTTTATTTGATTTTAAATACAAGCAATGACAATAAATTTTGATTAGAAATCTAATGAAATTTGTAAGGGATTATAACCACCCGAAGTGGTAAACATTCTACGTCTTGCCATGGAAACACGTCCCAATGAATTTGCTTCATTCTCGTCCCTTTAAGAATATGGTAGCAATATGTGTTAAGTCTGAAAGAAGAAAAAATCATTACTATGACGATATTAATGGATGTAAATGTGTCAATAGACGAAATTATAATCGTCATCATTGTGGTAATAAGAACACAATCCTTCACTCTGTGAAATTAATGTTTGTCATCGATTTGACATGAGATTTTGTAAAGCACATACAGATGACTATGGTCTATTCATGGTGAATATGACAACATGTGATTTATGAATACATATTCATTCTTGAAATAATAAAGATGTGCTAGTGGTAGTGAATACATCACACTCACTTCTAGAAGGAGGTTTGAGAAGAAATAAGAAAATGATGTCATTATTATGGCATGAATAATTATTGGTCATGTACCTATTGTACGCCAAAATATTTTGGCAAAGTGATTATTAAAGGATAACAATAATGCAAGCAATAGATCCTGCATATAATTTTGACCATGACCTTAATGGTATAACTTTATCTTTGAGAGAGATATTAACCATATGGATATTAATGAATATATGGTAGTACAAAATTAATTGAGAGCTCTAGAAGAGCCAATTATTATTATTTTGGAGGAATGCAATTCATTATCAATATGGTATTGTGTCGTAGTACGTCTCAAAGAAACTTATTGAGTTTCTAAAGTATTCGCGAAAGCGGTTGGTTTTATTGGGACTAAAGATAAAGGAAAGATATCAATATCTTCTATCACTACAACTTGTAGCGGGGTTATATGTATATGAAAAACTACCCGCTTTATTTACCAGTTTATACTACATAAATAAAAGAATGCCACAATAAAGTAGAAGTTTATTGATATAAAAACTCATATCATAGTAATCTTGGAGTTTATTGATAATTGCACACGTCATGGTGTAAACCTGAAGTTTATTAATATTCATAATTTACCTAGTTGGCGTAATTGGTTTAACCATGTTAATTTAAAATATGATGTGCAAAGATAAAAGAGAATTCATATGGGTAATTATTAAAGAACTAGAAAATTCTTTATGAATTCTTTTTTTTTTTTAACATAAGGGATAGATTTTATGTAAAATTAACCAAAAACATATTACAGGATCTTATTAGAAATTGTTTCTAGGGCATTGACATTGCCCATAGTTCCTAAACTATTACAACCGTAGATCGGAAGTTTTCTAACAAAATAACAAAAACTATGCTTGTCCTTTTCCAGTCCATGAGCAAGCAAAAAGGGTGGACGAGCGTGTTGATAGAGTTGGTTAGGTATGGTACTTCTTGCAGCTTCCTTGGCTAGAAAGTGAGATGCTCCATAGGCCTCTCTGAAGTTATGCCTCAGGATTGGGTGCTTCAGTTGCATCAACAACCATCTGCATTCAAGAATTAAGTTAGACAAATGATTTTCATTATTTGAGATAAGGTTAATGATGTATGTGGAGTCATTTTCAATCTCAAGCTTGTCCAGTTTCCATTCTATGGAAATTTTTAGCCCCTCAAATAGGGCTAGAACCTCAGCATGTGTGGAAGATATTGCATGAGTGTTCTTGTGATATCCCACAATCCAGTCTCCATTGGAATCTCTGATGACCCCTTCTATACCTGCTAATTTATCAATACCTCAGAAAGCTCCATCACAATTAAGTTTGAACCAATTTTTGGGTGGTTTATGCCATTTGATATTGACATTGACTTTCCTGATGGTGGGTGTGTGTTTTTCAGTAAGAAACATATATTCCCATGCTTGATGCATCAATTTGGGACGTTTATATAGTTTTGTAAGTTGTTTGAATTGTTGTTGTTTCTATTTGTCCAAATGTTCCAGATGGCGTATGGAAGAAAGTGTCCCATTTAATATTGTTTCTATTTTGGACTGTGAATATAACTTTCAAATCCTCTAACAAATTATCCAGGTTAACGAGATTATTATGATTAATACCTAGGTCCTGCCATAGTTTGCATGCAATGGGACATAATAAGAAGATGTGGATAATATCCTCAATGCCCTTTCTACAACTCGTGCATGTAGTGCTTATGTTCATACCTAGGTGGTCTAGATAGGATGTACAAGGTAGACGATTGTGCATGCATTTCCATAGTAGGAATTTTAATTTATTAGGGCATTTGAGATGCAAAATCCACTCGAAAATTTTGGTAGAGGAGTGCTCCTTGTCAAGTAAGGTGTAGCAAGACTTAGTAGTAAATATGCCATTGGAGCTAAGTGTCCAACTGAATCTGGCCTAATTTGTGTCATTTGAAGGAGTGGGGTTGCATTAATTAATTGAATACTTTCCTAGAAGGCTAAAACAAAATATTATTAAGATTCCATTTCCCATTTGTAATAATGCTCGAAATTCTTAGGTTTTTGTCTTTATGTGACAAGGGTCTTGAGACGATTGTTCTGAGGGGGTTTGAATTGTAAATCCATCTGGAATGCCAAATGTTTGTATTATAATTTTTTGAAGGGTGCAAATGTAGACCTTTGTTACATAGTTCCCAGCCCTTGTTAATAGCTTGCCAAATGAAGGAAGTATCCTTACCTAGTGTGTGCATATTTTTCCCTAATAAGTTGGCACCAAGGGTTATTGGGGTTTTGAAGAAGGCGCCAAACGAGGTTTTCTAGAGAGACCATATTAATGGAATTAGCTTTTTCGAGGACTAAACCACCTTTTTTTTTGTCCCTAGTTATAGTATTACAATTAATAAGGTGCGAATTCCTTGAAGTAGGTGTTGAACCCCAAAGGAAGTCTCTTTGTATTTTATCGATAGTTTTGGTTATTTTTGGGGGGAGAATTGTGAATTGCATGGCATAAGAGGGGATGACATTAAGAGTACTAGTGGTCAATGTAGTTCTGCCAGCCATGTTGATGAATGGGCACTTCCAATGAGAAAATTTTGAATGGATGTTGTCGATTAGATATTGGAAATATTTTGATTTAGGCTTATGATTTAGGATAAGGAAGCCTAGGTAATTTCCAAACACATGAGTTGTTTTTATGCCAAAGGTGGTTGTGAGGAAAGTTTGATGGTCCTTTGAATAATACTTATGTATTATTATCTTTGATTTAGCTTTGTTGATTACCAAGCCGATTCTTCGGAGAATAGATCAAGGCAATTCTTCATGGTCAAGATAGTTTTTTTATTGTCCTTGCCTATAAGGGTGATGTCATCCGCAAAAAGGACATGGGAGAAGGAGGGACCTCTAGGACTGATGTTGATGGGGTCCCAATTGAGAATGTCAACTTGATGATTTATGACTTGGGAAAGGATTTCCACACAGAGGATGAATATGTAAGGGGACATAGGGTCACCTTGACGAATTCCTCTAGTAGGGAGGAAGGTATTAGTTCTTGCTCCATTTACTAGGATGGACATTGAACTTGTAGTAATGCAATGCATGATTAGGTTGGTTAGTTTAGGAGGAACTTGAAAGAATTTGAGAGTTTTGTAGATGAAAGACCATTCTAATCTATCAAATGCTTTTTCAAGGTCAGGTTTGATTATTAAGTCAAAAAACATTTCTTAGACTTATTAAGATTATGCATAATTTCTTGTATAATAATTGCATTGTCACTAGCTCTACGATTTTTTATGGAACTTGCTTGCATGAGGATAATGAGGTAAGGGATGTAATATTTTAATCTATTCACAATGATTTTTGTAACAACTTTGTAAGAGGTGTTACAAAGGCCAATAGGTCTAAAATTCCTTAGATTATTTGCATTTTGGAATTTTGGAAGGAGACAGAGGAGAGGAGAGTTTGTTCCTTCAGGTAATTTTTGAGAGGTGAAAGTATTGTGGAAAAATTTAATAATTGATTCACCCACAATATGTCAATATTTATGATAAAAATAAGGATGAATTATATCGGGGCCAGAGGTATTGTAGGGTTTAAAGGAGAAGATAACCTTTGAAATTTCAACATCAGTGAGAGGATTATTAAGACTATGTAGGCTAATACTATTCCTCCTCCAGAAAGTAATATCAAAAATTTTATTAGGGTAGTATTAATTAGATGTGGTAAAAGCATTCATAAAAAAAGAAGTAGTATGATATAGAATTTCTGTAACGACCCGACCGGTCGTTTTGAGCTCTAGCGTGTCGTTCAACGGTTCAAAGTTGTGAGCAGCTCCGTTTCAGGTATTATGACCTGTGGGCGTGGTCGGAATTGAATTCCAGGAAGGTTAGAAGTGATTTGGGAAGAAAATTCTCGTTTTAGAAGCCTTAAGTTGGAGAAATCAACTAAGATTAGAATTTTGAGTAAACGATCTCCGAATCAGGATTTGAAGGTTCCAGCTGGTTCGTATGATGATTTCGGACTTGGGTGTATGTCTGGATCGGGTTTTGGATAACCCGGGAGCGTTTCGGCGTATATTGTAGAAGTTAGCATTTTAAAAGGATTTCATGAATTTGGGGTTGAAGTGCATATCAGTGAGGTTGATGTCTATTTGGGATTCCGAGTCTGGGAATAGCTCTGTATGGTGATTCTGGAGTTGGGACCGCGATCGGAAGTGAATTTGGATGTCTGTAGGTCATTTTGGAGTAATTTGGCTAAAGAAAGAAATTTGAAGGTTTTTGGAAAATCTGGCCGGGAGTGGAAGTTTTGATATCGAGGTCGGAATACGATTCCGGAAGTTGTAGCATGTCCATAATGTTGAATATGACTTGTGCGCAAAATTTGCGGTCAATCGGGCGTGATTTGATAGGTTTCGGCGGCGGATGTAGAAGTTTGAAATTCTAAGTTCTTAAAGAATTGGATTTGAGTGCGATTCATGATTCTGGCGTCGTTTGATGTGATTTGAGGGCTCGAGCAAGTCCGTGTTATGTTTTGGGACAAGCTGGTATGCATGAACGGGGTCCCGGGGGCCTCGGATGGATTCCGGGTGGTTAACGAATCAAGAATTACAATTTGAAGAAGTTAAGATTTGTTGTCATCTAGTGTAACCTCACCTGCGAGGATTTGGCCGCAGGTGCGGAGCCGCAGGTTCAACTTGGGCACCGCGGGTGCGAGAGTGGGTAGGCTTGGTTGGGAATCGTAGGTGTGATGGATTTTCCATAACTGCGAAGCCGCATGTGTGGACAGTGGGCCGCAGGTGCGATGTGGCTGAAGGTGAGGAAAACCGCAGGTGCGGAAGATCTGGTCGCACCTGCGAGATCGCAGGTGCGGAGGAAGGACCACAGGTGCAGAAATCGACTTGTGCAGAATGTTTTAAAACGAGAATTTTTGGTTCATTTGTCTTCATTTCTTCATGGCTTAGGCGATTTTGGGAGGCTTCAGGAGAGGATTCCTTCATGCATTGTCAAGGTAAGTCAATTCCTCCCGTTTGTAAGTTAAATACAAGATTATTACATAGATTTGGTAGTGGAAATTGAGGGAAAATTGGGAAATATTGAAGAAACCTAGAATATGGAAAATGTGGATTTTAGCCACGAATTGAGCATGAATATTTGATTAAATTGTATATTTGAGTTATTAAGGCTATGGGTAGAACGTACCTTTGGGAAATTTTGGATTTCCGGGCACGTGGGCCCAAGGGCATTTTGGTCATTTCACTGAGCGAGGTTGGGAAAGTATATTATCTGAATTCATTGTGAGAATTAGGATGAATTTTCATTGAATGTCATTTATGTGGTAGTTTCAGAGCGTTATGCGTCCGTTGGAGTCATCGGAAGGGCTTGGAAGCCGGTGTCGGAATTTCGGAGCAAGGTAAGTCTACTTTCGGGGGCTACGTACGCACGAGGTGACAGGAGTCCGTGCGTAGCTACTATTATGCCATATCCGGGTATCCTAGGACCCACTAGAATGCTTTATGTGTATACCTGTAACGCTTCATGTATCATTGAACTGCTAATATGACCGAAAACCTAATTAAATGTTTAAAAGAAAGCTAGAGAGCATATTATTAATCTTCTAAAAAGAGAATTTGTTTCCGTTGTGAATATATGTGTACCTGGAATGGATTGTATCCTGGAGTATCACTAAATTTGACAAATGAGTTTAAAAATCAAAGATTTCAAAACCTATATTTCATATTTCTTTTAATAAAGATTTTACCACATTCTTGAGAAAAATGGTTTTCTTGATAAAAATATGAATTTAGTGTGTGGATATGTGTAAGGTTGGGTGCCTGAGTCGCTTGAGTGATTCGCGAGCAGGAGGACCTGGTATTTGTGTATGTATTCATATGAGCACCTGAGTCGCATGTATGATTCGCGAGCAGGCTAGCCGTATTATGTTAACTGTGTCGCATGATCGATTCGCGAGCGGGGCAGATAGATGCATCTATGGTTCGAGCCGGTCGACCCCTCGGCAGTGCACAGTTTATTATTGTTGGTCCGTGCCGTTCGACCCTTGGCATTGCTTGTGCATGATATTTGCTGCATAGTTGCTATGAGATTTTCCTGATTATTGGCCTGAAATGTTAAATTGTCGATTGAAATGACAAAGACTTAAAGTTATTGAAAAGACTTTTTGGAAGAAAGTGTTCCTTCCGTTGATTTATTATTATCTGATTAAATCACCATGTTGATTAATTATGAATATGACGAAGATATAAAGTGTTAAATGTGAACAAAATTGAAGGATGTTTAAATCCTATTTTATAAACTGCCTATGATAAAAACCATGCTTAGTGTCACTCTTAAATATCTTAAATGGACATTTAGTAAGTGTCTAAATTGACCTCTCGTCACTACTTCTCTGAAGTTAGGCGGGCGACTTAATGAGTTCACGTTGTTTTTGTACTCATACTGCACTTGCTATGCCTTTTATTGCATAGGTACTTACATAGCAAATGTGGAGGATTCGGAGACTCAGGCGAGTTGCATCTTTCGGAGGCGATCCGCAGCTGACAGAGTCACCTTCATACTTGTCACGACCCGAAATCCCACCTTCGGGCCATGATGGCGTCTAACATTAAACCCGCTAGACAAGCCAATGTGTACAGTTAAACTAACATGATAACACCGAATTAACAGAATAAGCTAAAAACAGTTCACAACTTAACAGCGGAAATAGATAAAGTTTCAAAGCTAAGTAAAGACAACATAATACGACGTCGTAATAATTCCCCAAAACCTGGAGTCACAAACTCATGAACTGTCTATAGGAGTGCTAAATACAATGTCTGAAAGGAAATACATGAGTGTCTCTGAAAAACAAAAGGAAAAACAAGACAGAAAAGAAGAACTAGGGATAGGAGAGACGCCAAGGCCCACGAACTCCAGCGGGTATGCCTTGAAAGCCTCTGGGGTGGACTGAAGGAGACTCCCTCAATGTTGTCCACTGGGTCCGAGTGCGGGATCTTCACAACAATAAGATGTGCAGTGTAGCATCAGTACAACCGGCCACATGTACTGAGTAAGTGCCGAGCCTAACCTTGGCCGAATTAATGACGAGGCTAGACTTGACAACACACGTTAACCTGTCCTATTCTACAACATATATCGTGGAAAAACAAAGCAAGAGATAAACAATTACGTAGGGGGATACGGGAGCAGATAATGGGGTAACAAGTGAGATAAGCAGTTAATTAAGCACATAGGAGCAGACAAGAAGGCAATTTATCAGAAATATGCTAATGAGACAAATATAATTTCATAAATGTAATTAATGGCACTGCATCACCCTTCGTGCTTTTACTCTCTTCCTCACAATGCAATGTACGATGTAAGATAACATGAATCATGGCACAGCATCACCCTTCGCGCTTTTACTCTCTTCCTCACGATGCAATGTATCATGTATGGCAATGTAGTCATGGCACGGCATCAACCTTCATACTTTTAAATATAAATCATGGCACGGCATCAACCTTCGTGCTTTTAAATATAAATCATGGCACGGCATCACCCTTCGTGCTTTTACTCTCTTCCTCACTATGCAATGTATGATGTAATCAATGTAAGTCATGGCACGGCATCACCCTTCGTGACTTATACTCTTCCTCACCAATGCAATGACAATTATCAAAATGGCAAGGAATGCAGCATAGTGGAATCACAAATCATGATCACCCGGCAAGGGGAAAATATCAGTCATTATCATAACAAATTGCCCGGCAAGGGTCTCAGCTATAACCAACCTTTTCAAGTATATCCTTTACAGTTGGGTCCTCAATAGGACCATTACATCACAAGTTCATCAACGAGGATTTTCAACAACAATCAACTTCCAAGTAGAGATAAATTCATAACACAATGGATATGGAAGTAAGGACAAGAATTTCATCAAAAATAAACTCGCGGGCATGCTTGACACACAATGCATAGGTACTCGTCACCTCACCTAGGAATTGTACATGATAAACACTTAGCACATAGCATGCGATACCTATTCCCTAACCAAAGTTAGGCAAGACACTTACCTCGGGTCCAAAAATAGCAATCAAGCCTCTAACACCGTATTTCCTTTTGAATTCAACTCCGGAACAATAATATCTAAACATAATTAACTTATTAACATCAATAATGACTCATTAATACAATCCCATAGCCTAAATATACAATTCCTAGCATCCTTCCAAATATACCAAAATTCGACCCCGGGCCCGCTTGGTCCAAACACGAGGCTCGGACCAAAACCCGATCACCCATAACCCCACGAGTTAGAATATATAATTTATTTTGAAATCCAACCTCAAATTGAAGTTGAATTACCCAAAATTCCCTAAAAAACCTAACTCTACCCAAAACCCCTAATTTCTACTTTGATTTTAGGATTTTAGGTCTAGATTCTAGTGATTAGGGAAGGAAAATGGAAGAATTTGGTGATAGGAATACTTACCCAAAAGGCTATGGAGGAGAAAAGGGCTTGAAGGTATTCAATGGAGGTTGGAGGAAGGAGAAAGTGATGAAAATATGAAAATCCCGTGTAGGATTCTGTTTTGTGGTTAAAATATAACTGGGCATTTTTTGTACTATGTGATCGCGGAAAGGGAGATGCGATCGCATAGTGTACTGAAATTTGAACATCGCGATAGCGGGTCAAGGAGTGTGATCGCAGAGTATTCCTGGCTCAAGCTATGCGATCGCGAGCCAAGGTATGCGATCGCAGAGAATCTTCACCCAGCTTCCCCTAGGGCACTATGCGATCGCGGAGCTCACCATGCGATCACATAGTGTAGAAGTTGGACCCGTCAAGTCAAGCCTATGCGATCGCAGAAGACCCTACGTGATCGCATAGAGCATGATACCAGACACCAGCAACTGATATAAAACACCAGATTTTTTACTCTTTTACACCCCGTTAGCTACCTGAAACTCACCTGAGCCCTCGGGTCTCAAAACCAAAAACACACACGACTCCCAAAACATCCTACGGATTTATTCAAGCATATAAATCACCAAAATATCATCAAAATTAACGAATTAAACCTCGAAACTCATAGAATTTCCTTAAAACTTCATAAAGCTTAATTATTCCGATTTTGATCCAAAACACGTCATTTCAAGTATGTTTTACACCAAATTTCACAGATAAGTCACATAACGTATATTAAACCTGTTTCGGGCTCCAGAACCATAATAGGGGCACGGTAACACGGTTTTCACATCAATTATCATTTTCAAAAACCTTTATTATTTTCAGAAAATAATTTTCTTTAAAAATTCATTTCTCGGGCTTGGGACCTCGGAATTAAATTCCGGGCATACGCCCGAGTCCCATATTTCCCACATACCCTCCGGGACTGTCAAATCATGGGTCCGGGTCCGTTTACCAAAAATATTGACCAAAGCCAACTTTATTCCATTAATTATCATAAATTCAACAGTTCAACACATTTTCACATAAAAACTTCCCGGCTACGTGCTCGGATTGTGCAAGCACATCGAGGTGAGATTAATGGAGGCTTTCGGGGCCTTGAACACAGTTTCTGTTAAATAACACAAGATGACCTTTTGGGTCATCACAATATTGTATCTATTTAATTTTAAATTTCCTCGTCTAGTTGTATTTCGGACATGCTTTTTAATGATTGTATAAATTCTTAGAAATAGCTCATGTACTTGTGACACCGGGTTCTGGGATATGTATTGGGATAATTGTTTAAGTGGAAATCTTAGATCACTGTTTTTAAATAACAGAATTTATTTTCTTTCATATTTAATTTACAAAAATTTAATTATTTGATTATGAAATGCAAGAAAAGGTAACGGTTTCGAAAATGTTAAAACATTAATATATTTCAACTAATTAAGGATTTGGCTTGCCTGACAGTGGTGTCTGGCACCATCACGACCTATGGATTTTGGGTCGTGACAATTTCACTAGGCTCATAAACCCTACTACTATCATCTTTAATGAAATGTGTAATAGTATTTTGGCGTTTTCTGTTAGTAGCTATAATATGGAAATATTTCGTGTTAGCATCCCCTTCATTCATCCAGGAGATTCTAGACCCGAGCTTCCAAAAATCATGTTCCATATGGAGGATGTTGTTGTATTCTAATTGAATATTAGATTCATGGTTTTTGAGGAAGCTACTATGTTGATAGTGCGGGGAGCATTGAATTCCATTCAGCCTAGAAAGAATTTCCTTTTCTTTTTAAAAATATCACCAAATGTATTATTTTTACACTCAATAGCCAAATCCCTAAAATTACTATGAGTGAGTTAAATCATTGTGTAACCAATATTTCCTTACTATATTGATGAAGTCCGGGTGTCTACACCAAATTGTTTCTAACCGGAAGGGTCTCTAATTTTTACTAACACTTTGCGGTCTATGATTTATTAGGAGGGGGTTATGGTTCGAATGAGTCTTAGGGAGGTGTGTGAATACAACTTTGGGGAATTGGGTAATTCATTTATCATTTGCAAATATCCTATCCAAATGTTCCATGATAATCCATTTATTAAATTTTCTCTTATTCGACCATGTATACTTACAACATTTGTAACCAAGATCAATTAGGTTACAATGGTTTACACTGTCCCAAAACAATTTGCTACGTTTTCTATTGATTTGGTTACCCCTAAATTTTTCACTGGAGCTTAGGACTTCATTAAAGTCTCCCCCCAGTAGCTAAGGTCCCATGTAGTGTTTACTAATATTCTCAATATTATTCCACATACTACAACGAGATGAAAAATTGGTACTAGCATAAATAGAGGAGAATAACCAAGTAGAGTTATTTGGAAATACCTCAATTGAAGCATGGACTTCATTGTTGTTCCTAACAAATTCATGAACTCTAACCATGCTAGTATCCCACAGGAGCACTATACCACCGGATTGACCATCACTAGGGATTTCTATCATCTGGGAGAAGTTGAAGTCATTAAGAAGCAATAAGTGGCTTTCCATCCTAGTCTCAAGCAATGTGACATGCAAGGGCGATGAGTGTCTAGCATTTCTCTAAAGTTAACTCTAAAGTTTTCATTATTCTCACCCTGTATGTTCAATATTAGCACATTGGTTGGCCTAAACATCGATGCAAGATTTTTTGGTTGCCTATTTTCCCTCTGGGCTCATGGTATTGGGTTCCTCCTCATTGTTGGGACAAGGATCATTGCATGGTTGCCTACAGTGGGGTCTTTTGGGGGTATCACATCCATTGTGAACTTTGACGTTGTTGATGTACAACTCAGTACGTAGTGTTTCTCCCTTTGATCCCTGAATAGGTAAACCTTGACCTCGTTTAACCTTGAAAATTCTAGGACTGGACCTGATCCCATTAGATTTATCTCTCCTTCCTCCTCCATTTGATTGTCTTATGGCTCTTGTGCGTTGGGAGGTGCTGGAGCTTGGGGGATGATGGGTGGGTTTTGTGGTGGGCAGCTTGGTTTAGGGGATGAGGGGGGGTGGATGGAGTTGGTGCATGCATGGGTTTATTGGTTGTTGACTCTACTGGAAATGTCCAAGGGATGAATATAGGGTTGGTGTTGGTGATTTCCCCCGGTGGAAAGAATGGTAGATTCACAGGTATTTGTTGGGACTGGATTGGGTTGTAATGGCTTGGGAGGTTCCAATGGCTCCTCATTTCTTGGGCATGGTTCAGGGTCATTGAGGGGGCAAGGGGGTGAAGTATGTTGTTCGTCCGAACGTGGTTCATGTAATTGTTCATGGCTATATTCATTCCTTCCGACACTAGTTGAGCTAGAAAATAGAGTTTTGTAGAATGATGATTGTCTCTTGACCATTGAGGATCAAGCTGAAGGTTATGGCATGTCCCATTAGTGCTTGTTCCACCCACGATAGGGGTAGGTGGTCCTGTGGGAGGGGAGGTTGGATGAAGAACAACTGGTTGTTTCCTATGGTTGAATTTTGTGGGAGAGCTGGGTTGGACATATTTAGTGCTTGTTGGTGGCTGATAATTTCGATTAGGCTGTATCTTTTCCTTTATGAAGTTGGGAGTCTTGCCATTGTTTGTTGTTGATGAGGGAGTTATATTACGGATGGGAGGGGTAGTGTCTAGGTTTTCTAGATGTGGCATAGGGTTTATGATGGGAATATCTTTAGGTTGGATATGGAGGTTCCTTGTGGCAGTGGTATTTGTAAGAGTAGAGTTAGATTTTGTGTCTTATTCGTGTGTGGTGTTATTGGTTGTGAGTCCATTTGGTTGAATGTTGTGTGCCATTTGTTCGAATGGAGTAAGTTTTAGAGAGTCGACCATGCAGTGCTTTTTTGTTTGTTTAGTATCAATGTTAGTGTTTTTTGTAGTTAGATTTGTTATAGATTTGGTGGAGTGTGAGGGACTAACCTTTAATAGGCTATCATTTCGAGGGATAGAGGAATTATTGGCATGCATGGCCATGGATTGCTCAGTTTCGTTTGTTGCCAAATGTCCAAATAGTCTATGGTTGCCAGCCACGTCGACTTGCATGTCACAGGTGTCAAGTTTTGTAGCATTATTTTTTGATTTAGTATTAGAGGCTGGCGGAGATAACAAGGAGGAGCTTATAATTTTATTATTAATGGGATTTACTGGAGGGATATTAATGAATTGATTTTTATTGTGGTTTTTAGGATTTAAATTTAAGTTAGCAAAAGGTATCGGACCTACATTACTCTTAATGTTAGTTGAAGATTTAAACATACCTACATTGCTCCCTAGTGGGGTGACTATCTTACCAGAGTTGGTTATTGGACCCTTGAACTTTTGATTGAACCTTTTCCTCTTTGGAAATTCCACCATTTGCCATGTTTCCTCCTTTGGATTTTGTGTGTCAGTGATTGGAGAAGAGACAATACCTTCTGATAGGTTGCTATCTTTGTCCTCATTGCACTTGGCATTTCATGTGGTGCTTTCTTGTATAGACATGTGGTAGATGCATGACCCAATCTGCCGCAACCCTTGCATAGTAATTTTTCTCCTTCATACAAGATTTCCTGCCTATGGTGGCCAATGACAATGGAGGATGCCACTGGTATCTCTAAGGGGACTTCATTACATAGTCTTGCATATCTCCCCCTTAAAGTAGAGGATGTGCATGCATCAATTTTCAGCAGCTTCCCAATTGTGTTACCCACCTTTTCTAAAATGTGAACATCATAAAATTCAGTAGGCAATTATGGTAGTCTTATCCAAATGGCTGCCTTGGTTAATTTCTCTTTGGATGCAATAAAATTTGGGATCCATTTTTGGACGGATAGAAAGTGACCTAGGATGAACCAAGTCCCATTATGGAGGATCTTAAGCATGCTGGATTCCGTATCAAAATTAGTAATATAGTAATCTGACCTTAGGTCGATCAATGGGAAATTTTTCCATTGGTCTTGTATTTTCCTCTTGAGGAGTTGGTGTTGGATTCTTGTTCCTTGTAGCTTGATGATAGTAGAGTACCTCCAAGGGGCATAGATCCTTTGTAGTTCATCCGTTGTGAGATGGATTTGATGCTCACCTTCCTTAATTAGTGTAGGAATAGTGTTTAATGTCATTTGTTGATCATGGATATTAAGACCATCATCTATGATCATATTAATTTGGTCATCATGTATACCCTCTAAGAGTTTATCTTTGAAGTTGGTTTTGAATGATGGCGGAGTTGGGGAGACTGGAGGGTTGGTGATGTTGGGGTTTAGAGGTTTTGGTAGTATTGGTGTGGAGGTTATGGTTTGTTTCATGATGGTGGAACTGGTCGAGAGAATTGTTCCTTTACGAATTCTCTTATGTTGTTTGTTCTCATTTAATAGACCAACTAATATTAGGATTGAATCCCATGAATGCTGGAAATATCAAAGGTGAATACGGGCTCATTCACCTACTATGTATACCACATAAGAGGCATATATGAGATGGTTACATGTGCGATTATTATTAACCCGCAACATGGTGTTCGCTAGATAACTTGCTCAATAATTTAACTCAGAGCATATTCTTGTTATTCAAGATAGTTCATCTTGATAAGTTGGTTTACATCACAGTTGGTTTAGCAAAATAATTTATTGAGTGCCTCCACTTAATAGCTAAATTAATTTCTTATGAGAATAAAGTTATCTATATCAGTTTGATATAGGTTACATACGAAAGTATATTATATTCTCCCCTCACAAATGAGTCAGGTTCAGGAACCAAATAATTCTATCTTATTATTATTATTAATGTGAGGTGCACATTATGATTAACACCATAACACACAAAGGTGGATTTCCAAAGTTGAGGAAGCAAGTTAGTTTTTCTAACATGAAGGGGAGTTAGGATAAATAGTTGAGAAAAAGTTACATGGAATGAATTACTATTTGTACATCTAGATCCTCGAAGATAATATGAACTTGAAGTTCATAAAAAGATAATTCATTTGTACTATATTACAAAGCATGTCATGCGCATTTGCTGACCCAAAGAAAGTAACTATATTATTTTTCACGCCCCGAACCAAGGCCAGGACGTAAAACGGTACTCGGTACCTGACTATATGTGACCGAGCGAACCTACTGGCTAGCTGAATCAACATGTGATATTATAACATACTGAATGTTGAAGATAAACTAGCACATACTGATATAATGAAAGTCACAATGATAAAAATCAAAGTGTGGAAACACTAATACAAGTCTGAAACATGTATGAACCAACATTGCTTAACACAAAAAGCTTGTGACTCTGCCTAACTGTTACTCTAGTTTATGAAGCCTCTAATGAAGTACTGAAAATATTGACTTTCTGAATATATTGAAGACTGTAAGGTAATGATAATGCCCCAAAAGAACTGGGGATCACCAAATAGCTGGTACAAGAATCCTAGCGCTCTGAATCGTCAACCTGTAAATCATTACCTGCATCGTGAGATGCAGGCCCCGGGCAAAAGGGACGTCAGTACATTTTAATTGCACTGATATGTAAATTAACTGAAAGAAAGAACTATAAATTCTGAAACTGAAACTAAGCTGATAACTGGGAATTGATAATTGATAACTGAATAGATAACTATTGAAACTGAAACTGAAATGATAAATAATAATTGAACTCCCTCTTCTAAATCATGAACAACCTGTTTATCTAAATAGCTACGGCCTCGGGACCTATATATATATATATATATATATATATATATATATATATATATATATGTGTGTGTGTGTGTGTGTGTGTGTGTGTGTGTGTGTGTGTGCACAAGCTACGGAATCATGCCCAAGTATAAGTATACATAACTACGGCCTCAATCCCAAACATGCATAAAGAATAAACTACGGCCTCATTCCCAAATACAGGTGTTCCACATTCAAGAACTGAGAATCATACTAAAATACTAAACAATAGTGAGTTACATGATACTTGAATGCTGAATAGAACTAGACTGAGGCATGTATTCATGAACTGATTATGAAAACTGAAACTTCTACTGTTTATGCATGCTGATAATCTAAACTGAGACCCATGGGCATCAAACCCAAGTCTATATTGATTATGTACTAATTTTACAATGTTTATAATGAAAGTCATGAATGAGTTACGAAGCTAGAGAATAGAAGTTATGCGACTATTCATGGAACTAAGGCATAATTACTTTCTGAGGAAACTAGTAATAGTCATAATGAATGGGACGTAGGGAGAATCATAGACATTCCCAAACGTGAAGAGAGTTAGCCTCATATACCTTAACTTCCTACTCTTGAGCGTAATACAACGTTTATCAACCCCTTTCAACTTTAATCTATAGCAATACAAGTCAAAGGGATTCCATATTAGCTATGATACTCATGTTTTGGTCACTTAGGCATTTTATCAAACACTTGGTGAGTATAAATCTTCACAGCCCTCATTAACGGTGTTTCTTTACCCAAAAACCCATTCTCTTTCTCCTAGATAAATTCTAAAACCTCAAATTGATATAATAAGTACCATTATTTATCACCCATAAGGTAAACAACAACCTTAACCAATAATCAACAATCAACAACCCAAACCTACAACCGTCCATGCTTATCTATCAAACCCATCAACTCATATCTCATGAACTAGAATCATTAATACAATGTTAGAATCAATTAGAGGGTGAAGACTTTACTTTTTTGGAAGAAATCTTGCAAAACCCTCCTTTGAGTTCTTGAAGAAATCTCTTGAAGATCTAAGTATTTTACGTGTAGATTCATCAATACTAGTGTAAAAATGATGGAATTCACACAAAGATAATGGGGATTGCTTACCTTGAATATGGGAGGAGTTGGAGGTCTTGAGAGAGTGGAGGAAAACCCTAAAATTCGTCCAAAAGAAATGGGAGAATCCCGCATTTGCTTAAAAATACCCTAGGGGTCGCACCCAGTCTGACGAAGTGAGCCTCACTTCGTGGTCCAGCACCTTCAAGGGAAGGCAGGATCCGCGCCCGGTCTGGAGAAGCGAGTCTCTCTTTGCTGTCTGCCAAAATAACTGGGTGGTCTGATTTTGGTAATTTGATCATAATTTCTTGTAGGAATGTCCAAATGACAAACGGTTTGTAGCGTTAAAAACTAGACTCAATGATCTTCACTTGATAGTTTGTGCATCACCTAACACCTATATATCTATAGATATGCTTGTCCATAGTGTAGTCTTGTGTGTAATAATTTCGAATTTTAGTCTATCATTTAATTTTCCAACTTGTCTTAGACTTGGGTCTCTCTTTGGACCCTAAATCACTTATGATTTGCCTCATACACTTATTATCATAACCAATTGATTACCATAACATTAATACTCATTTAATGCATCAACAACCGTTTCAAATTTACGAGGTATTACATTATCTCCCGCTTGGTTCATTCATCCTCGAATGATTGTCCTTGTTGTATCTTCGGCTAACGCCTAACCTTAAATGGGTCTAGTGGAAACATGAACATTCCTTAACACTTGCATACTAAACTGAATGAATACACGATTACTGAACTGAATAGGTAGTAGAAGAATGGCTACTAAACTGACTAAACACTGAAAAACATGGAGATTGTAATATAAGGTCTGAAGGAGAAGGTTAGCTACCTTCAACACTTCTCCAAAACACATGCCCGCTAACAGAGCATAACACAAGCCTCACAGGGCATCATAATACGCATAACATGAAATGTATACGTGAATACTAGTCTGTCATGGATATGTAAATTCTCAACTAACATGGATATACGAATTCTGAACTGGCACAAATATTTGAGTACTGAAATGATATGAATATTTGAGCACTGAACTAACATCAATATCTGAGTATTAAGTTGGCATAAATATCTGAGTATTGGACTGACATGAGTATCTGAGTACTAATTGATATGAATGTTCTAACATGAGATCTAAATATTAGAAACACAAATGTCGTGACATGAGATTTGAATACATGAAACTTGAATGTTATAACATAACACGTGAAATACTGGTGTACAACCACTAATTATGGTGGAAATTCTAAATCATAAGCTACTTACCCATTCCTTCATAGGATCCTATATGGGCCGATGTATCTGGGATTGAGCTTTCCTTTCTTCCCAAATCTTATAATACCTTTCATAGGTGAAACTTTTAGAAATACCCAATCATCAACTTGAAACTCTAGGTCTCTATGTTGCATGTTCGAATAGTACTTTTGGCGACTCTGAGTTGTCTTCAAATGCTGTTGAATCAACCTGATTTTCTCCATAAACTGATTAACCAAATCTGGTCCCAACAACGCTTCGCCAACTTCGAACCAACTAATTAGAAATCTACACCTTTGCCCATAAAAATCATGCTTTCAAAATGAGCGAGATAATCCTATTATAAGGTCCATATTTACCATCTCCGCTAAAGGATGTGTGTGTTATGAGATAAAACTTGGTTTTTTGCTGCTCGACATTCACTTGCTGACAATTCAGACACTTGGCCACAAAGTCTGAAACTTTCTTTTTCATGTCGTTCCACCAATAAATCTCCTTAATATCATGATACATCTTTGGTAAACCTAGGTTGATAGAATACCTGGAATTATGGGCTTCTAACATCTTCCTACCTCGCTAAGTCCATCTATGGTTGGAACACACAATCTATCCTGGCACCTCAAAGTACCATCATCTCCCCCTTGTTCAAAAGCCATCGTATTATGCATGTGAATATCCCCTCTTTAAGCTACAACAAGTAGGGATCATCAAACTGTTTCTCCTTCACTTCGGTTACTAAGGAGGAACAAGTCCTGTTATAGACAATAACTCCACTATCTTTGGTGTCTGAAAGTCGAACTCTTACCTTGGCTAAGCAGTGAACTTCTTTCAACATAGCTCTCTTGTCTACCTCTTTCATGAGCTATACTTCCCACACTTGATTATTTTTTTAAGCACTTCATCAAAACACTTATAGTATTATCGTGAACTAGTCTTTGACATGGACTCTAAATTTTAGAGTCTCGTGCAATGGCACTACCGTCATAATACATAAATAGGCATGATTTTATAGCTTTTCTGTGATCACTGTATCATCAATAACTAAGTTGTTTGATCATTATACTCACTTTGTGTTCCTTACACATGCTAGACATATTCCTTCTGGTGATTATACAATTTTTACTCATTACCGAGCTGATTTTCTTTTTCTATTCTGGTTTCAAATTTCTAACTGGACTTACTAAAAATTTTCACATCACCTCTTAGACCAGAGGTCTTATACTTGCGGATCCTTCTCTTTTTTTTGGGATACAAATAACTTTCCTTATTTTCTACAACTCTTTGCACTCTACGTCAATGGCAACTCATCTTCCAACTTACTTCTGAGTTAGGAATAACTAAATTATTCACATAAAGGAAAGCTAATGTATTCACAACTATCATACACAATCTTAATAATTTAACTCTACTCACACTGTCAGTCTTGGAGAAACCACATTTCGATAATTATTAAAGGCTATTCTTCTATAGTTGTTCTCTTACTGCTAGCTGAATTTTTTCCCCAATGTCACTGTACTTCGGGATTAACTTAAACTCTTTGGGTTATAACACATGTTCGATATTTCAAACTGTCATCCACTCACTAGAGTTAACCTTTCTAAGTGAATCAAATCTTACCTCTACTAGATCTGCTGAAATTGCTAATTCACTGTATTTACTCAAAACTTAGTTACTATTCTTTTACTAACCACCTTCTAGCATCATGTTTTCTTGCTCTTCTTTGAATAACTAAAGTGAAGCATAAGGTTTATCCTAACTTCTCTCACCCTATGACCATATTCTTTTGACGTACACTATAATTCTTTTTGAACTATGCACATGGATCACACTTAGGGAAATTTCATATGTCTTAAACAAAATTGGGATATCTAACCCCTAACTTTCTATATACTTCAAAATCATATCAGATTATAAACATTTGTGGTAAGCACTTAGTCATATAACTAAAGGGAGAATTGTCATATCCTTTATCTTACAACAATACCTACTTCTTATAGTAACTAACTAAGGTGGTACGTTCTAGTTCTAGTATGAATAAATATGAGAAACTCAAAATCATTCCCTGAAATTCCATATTAGTTGTTATTGATTCTCATTTCATACATCATGTTTTCTTAGATGCATGAGTCGTATGAACATTATGTTTCTGGTTATATCATACATTTCTGACTGCTAGGAATTTTTCCCTTAGTGTTTTTTTTGTACAAAAACTATAATGACCAATTCTAGGTCATTTGCGGTCAAATTCTTAACTTGCTACATTGTAGGGCCTGACATCTAAATTATAATCATCCAACTTGTGGCTCAATTGCTAAGAATTAAAATTTAAACTGTTTTGTGAGGTAAACGCATATGGATACACTAGCATACACAAACATGTCCTTCAGAGATACCATCATCTTATAACACACTTCCTACACAATCTGGCGAGTCTTGGTCTTAATTCAAACCTAAAACATGTGACGATTTCGCTATAATCATTGTTCTTATATTTTGTTTTAGCACCTGTAGGAATCACCGTATACTCCCAAGTCAGCAGAAGTTGGATACACTAAAAATTGGAGATCTGGTAATTGAATAACAAATAACTGGCACACTGAATAACCATAAACCTGCTAACTGAAAGACTGTATAACTGGTAACTGATATAAGCTTATAACCATAAAACATAATGACTGCTTTTGTACTTTCTGATAAGGTTATGCTCTAATCTATACTAATATCCATTGCATCCCACTTTCAACCTCTTCTCGAATCTCATTTGTTACCAACATGTACCCATAGTAATACCACAATAGGCAAATCATCCTTTCTAGAACCTTAGATTTTTCTTGCATGTCGCTTGGGTATTCGATACGCATGGAATTCGATAGTAAGAGAAGATTACCTATTGCTCTAATTTTTATGGCATGATCTAGGGTTGAAGGAAATGAGACAACCCTGGATGTCTTGGTAGTTAACCATTTGTATGAGTGGGCGGCAAACACATTTAAAGGAAACTCCACAAGACACGACTTCATAGACTCCCTAGAAATCTTGAACCTAGTGTTTTGATACCAAGCTTTGTCACGCCCCGAACCTGGGCCTGGACGTAACACGACACTCAATACCTGACTACATGTTATCGACCGAACCAACTAGCTGGCTGAATCAGCATGTGATATCATAACATACTAAATACGGAAGATAAACTAACACAAGCTGATATATTGAAAGTCTGAATGATAAAATAAAAGTGTGGAAACACTAATACATGTTTGATACATGTATGTATCCAACATTGCTTAACACAAAAAGCTTGTGACTCTGCCTAACTGTTACTCTAGTCTATAAAGCCTCTAATGAAGTACTGAAAACATTTTTTGTCTGAAAATACTAAAGATTGTAAGGTAATGATAACGCCCCGAATAACTGGGGATCACCAAATAGCTGGTACAAGAATCCTAGCGCTCTGAATTGTCAACCTGTAAATCATTACATGCATCGTGAGATACAGGCCCCGGGTAAAAAGGACGTTAGTACATTTGAATTGCACTGGTATATAAAGTAACTGAAATAAAGAATTATAAATGCTGAAACTGAAACTAAGCTGATAACTGAGAATTGATAATTCATAACTGAAAAGATAACTATTGAAACTAAAACTGAAATGATAAATAATAATTTAACTGAACAAAAGAAGTAAGGATATCAATACTCCTCTTCGAAATGATGAACAACTTGTTTATCTGAATAAGCTACAGCCTCGGGACCAATATATATATATATATATATATATATATATATATATATATATATATATATATATACATACATATATATGCACAAGATACGACCTCATGCCCAAGTATATGTATACATAACTACGGCCTCAGGCCCAAATACAGGTGTTCAACATTCAGAAACTAAGAATCATACTGAAATACTGAACCATATTGAGTTATATGATACTTGAATGCTCAATAAAACTAGACTGAGGCATGTATTCATGAACTGATTATGAAAACTGAAACTTCAACTGTTTATGACATGCTGATAATCTAGACTGAGACCCATGGGCATCAAACCCAAGTCTGTATTGATTATGAAGTGGCTTTACAATGTTTAGAATGAAAGTCATGAATGAGTTACGAAGCTAGAGAATAGAAGTTCTACGACTATTCATGGAACTAAGGAATAATTACTCTCTGAGGAAACTAGTAATAGTCATAATGAATGGGACATAGGGAGAATCATAGACATTCCCAAACGTGAAGAGATTTATCCTCACATACCTTAACTTCCTGCTCTTGAGCGTAATACAATGTTTGTCAACCCCTTTCAACTTTCTATAGCAATACAAGTCAAAGGGATTCCATTGTAACGACCAGATCGGTCATTCCGAGAGTTTATCCCTATTTTCTCCATTTCTACTTCATTTTGTGTTGTGTAACTCAATTGTGCTGTGTTGGTTCAATTGGTTCGAGTTCGGAGTGGTTGTGGAGAGAAATGAGACACTTAGTCTCTTAAGATAGTGAAATAGTTAGAAAAGTCAACCGGAAGTTGACTTATAAGTAAATGATCTCGGAATGGGGTTTTTACAGCTCGGATAGCTTTGTTAGGTGATTTGGGACTTAGGAGTGTGTTTGGAATGTTTTTCGAAGGTCTGGAGTAAAATTAGGCTTGAATTGGCAAAATTGGATTTTTGGCGATTTCCGGTCGGTAGTGGAAAATTAGCTATCGGGGTCAGAATTGAATTTTGATAGTTGGAACAGGTTCGTGTTTCCATTTTGGATGTGTGTGCACATTTTTGGGTCATTTGGACGTGGTTTGGGTGGTTTCGGCATCGTTGGCAAATTTCGGAAGTTTAGAAATCCTTAGGCTTGAATTATGGGTTAATTTGTGTTTTGATGTCATTTTGAGCGTTCCGAAGGTTACACTAAGTTTGAATATTGATATATGACTTGTTAGTATTTTTGGTTGATGTCCCGAGGGCCTCGGGATGAGTTCGGATGGTTGAAGAATTGATTTTGGCACTTAAAGAATGCTGGTGTGATGTTGTTGTGAGATTTCCGCAGATGCGGATAATTGGCCGCAGGTGCGGTCCTCACAAGAGCAGTAAGCTTTGCGCAAGTGCGTATTTAAGCAGCCTGGCTTGGAAGCACTGGTGCGGAGTTTGGCTCACATCTGCGAGCCCACATATGCGGATTTTGAGTTTTTAAGTAAAAACTGCATCCGCGAGGGATATTCTGCAAGTGCGGCGCTGCAGGTGCGGGTGTTTGGTCCGCAGGTGCGGATTCACTGGGCAGAGCATATAAATAGTTGCCTTCACGAATTTTTGGCTTACTTCATCAATTTTTCATTCGGGTTGGAATTTGTGGGAGCGATTTGAAAGGGGATTCCAAGAGAATTTCGTGGAGGTAAGATTCTTGGACCTAAACCTCATTTCTATGGTGATATTTGACTGATTAGCCATGAAATTTATGGTGATTAGTGGTTAAAATTGGGGGTTTAGGGTTTGAAATTTGAGACTTTGATTTAGGGATTTGAGGGGTCGTTTGTGGTCGGATTTTGATGTATTTGGTATGTATGAACTCGTGAGAGTGTAAGGATTCTAATTTTGTGATTTTTATCAAAATTTGAGACGTGGGCCCGGGGATCGGGTTTGGCCAATTTTAGGATTTTTGATGTGAATGTGTTATTTTCGAGTGGGCTTTGTTCCTTAAGCATATTTTGATTATGTGAATCTGTTTTTGAATAGATTCGAGGCGTGTTGAGGCCGAGTCAAGGGGAAAAGGCATCACGGAGTAGTTTTCATCCGGTTTGAGGTAAGTAACGATTGTAAATCTAGACCTGAGGGTATGAAACCCCCAGTATTTCGTATTGTTTTGATAAATAAGGTGATGCACATGCTAGGTGACGAGCGTGTGAGCGTGCACCGGTGGGGTATTGTGACTTGGTCCATCCCGTAGTGACTATTAAGCCGCGTATTTTATTTGAAATCGTATGATATTCCGTATTTTAGAGATTGATACTATATTTTGGGTTGTACGCCATGTTTGGGGCCTTGTGCCGACCTGTTCGACCCTCAGGGATATTTTTACTATTGTTCTCACACTATTTTGATAGAAAATAAAATCTCAGTCATGATTTATACATGTTCACTGCTTATCCCTGTTTATCACTCTGTTTTTAAATAATGAAAGATATTTTTGGGCTGAGTCCCCGTGATTTGAACTGAGTTTACCTCGTTGCTCGTGAGAATGATTATTGAGTGAGGCCGAGAGTCGGATTGTGAGGATAGCGATGGATCGGGCTGCACGCTATGGCGAGATATATATGGATCGGACTGCACGCCGCAGTGATATAGCGCTTAGGCTGTAGGAGCCCCTCCGGAGTCTGTACACCCCTAGTGAGCGCAGTTGACTACTTATGGATCGGGCTGCACGCCGCAGCGGTTATTACACGGTGTCTGTTCAGTGAGAGTGTTGAGTGTGGACATTGATTGATGAGAGTAGAGTCACGGGTGACTGAGAGGCTTGCCCGAGAGGCTTTATTTGTGAGTGGCACTGTGCCCGAGGGGATGATATTTTATGAAACTACTTTTCACTCTTCTTTACACTCAGCCTCTAATGAAAACGTTGAAAAAATGTTTTATATGAGATTTTAAATGCAAAACTGAAGATTTTATGAAATATTAGGAATGTAGATTTCTGACTCGATTTAAATTATTTCCATTGTTGCTTATTATATGACTTTACATGATCTTTAAACGTTCGTCACTGCACTCAAGTGTTTAGTTATGGTTGTTACTTACAGAGTTTCCATACTCACATTAGTCACTGCACCTTGTGTGCAGATTCAGGTACCGGGGCTGAGCGATAGCTGATCTACCCCATTTGGAGCATTATTCAAAGATTGTGAGGTAGCTGCTCGGCGTCCGCAGCCTGCCCTTTCTCCTTCTTCCTCTGTCATTTTACTTTACTTCCCAGACTTGTTTGTCGTAAATAATTACTATCAGACTGTATCACTTCTTAGATGCTCATGACGGATGACTCCATATGTTGGGGTTGTGTTTAGATATTTTGACCTCTTTTATTGTTTTGAGATGCTAAAAAGCGGGAATTA
The DNA here is from genome assembly GCA_005239505.1 of Nicotiana paniculata. NCBI lineage: Eukaryota > Viridiplantae > Streptophyta > Magnoliopsida > Solanales > Solanaceae > Nicotiana > Nicotiana paniculata. The sequence continues at coordinate 7,353 of ML307291.1, read as the reverse complement.
TTATGAAATATCAGATAATTTATGTACTAAATGGAAATACCTTATGTTATTCTCAGTAAATTGGCTAGCCTAGTATTACGATAGGCGCCATCACGGCCAGTTTAGATTTGGGGTCGTGACAAGTTGGTATCAGAGCCTAGGTTACATAGGACTCACCGGTCATGAGCAGGATTAGTAGTGTCTTGCAGATCGGTACGGAAACGTCTGTACTTATCTTTGAGAGGGTGAGGAACCCTTAGGAAAAATCTCACATTCTTGAATTCTTGTCGTACGAATCCATTTATTCAGCCAAAAGCATAACTCTTTAAATTCCTTTCATGTATTCGAATGCGCACGTGAGCGCTCGGTATCAACTGTGTAACGACAGCTTGTGATTTCCGTGGGTGAGGTGCGAGGTGTGATTTTATCATGTTGATAATGGGCCAGTCTGGAGGACTTGAGGCCGGATTTTGTATGTGGCTTGAGTGTTGGGATTTCTTTTGTGTGAGCACGTGCATTTGAGACTTATATGTCTGTTTGTGTCCTTATTAGTGGGATTTCGTGACTGGACGACTATGTGGTGAGTGTGATTTGATGGTGAGACGTGTTCAGATTGTTTGATTATGACAAAAAAGAATTGGATGGAGATGTAGCAAGAACTATTGAGTGTTTGGCTTCTGCCTTGAGTTGGCATATGGCCTCGAGTTATGAGTGTATTGAAGGACCTCTGATGCAGTTTAGTTTTGGAGTGAAGTGGATCTTCCTATTGTGTTATGAGTTCCTGGTAATGTCTTTTGGGTTGACCAATGCCCCAGCAGCATTCATGCATTTGATGAATAGTGTGTTTCAGCCATATTGGGATTCCTTTGTTATTGTGTTCATTGATGACATTCTGGTATATTCTCCTAGCCAGGAGGAGCATTCTCAGTAGTTGAGAGTTGTATTGCAGAGATTGAGGGAGGATAAGCTTTATGCAAAGTTCTCCAAGTGTGAATTTTGGCTTGGTTCAGTAGCTTTCTTGGGGCACGTTGTGTCCAGTGAGGGTATTCAGGCTGATCCGAAGAAGATAGAGGCGGTGTAGAGTTGACCCAAGCCGTCCTCAGCTACATAAATTAAGAGTTTTCTTGGTTTGGCGGGGTATTACCGTCGTTTTGTGAGGGGGTTTTCTTCTATTGCTTCGCCCTTGACTAAATTGACCTACAAGGGTGCTCAATTCAGGTGGTCGGATGAGTGTTAGGAGAGCTTTCAGAAGCTCAAGAATGCTTTGACCTCAGCTCAAGCATTGGTATTTCCATCAACTTCAGGTTCTTATACCGCGTATTGTGATACCTCGAGTGTAACGACCCAACCGGTCGTTTTGAACTCTAGTTCGTCATTCAGTAGTTTGAGGCTCTGAGCAGCTTCGTTTCAAGTATTATGACTCATAGATTTGGTCGGGATTGAATTTCGGGGAGCTCGGAGTCAATTTGGAAAGAAAATTATCATTTCGGAAGCCTTAAGTTGGAAGAATTGACTAAGATTGGATTTTTGAGTAAACAACCTCAAAATTAGGATTTGAAGTTTCCAGCAGGTTCGTATGATGATTTCGGACTCGGGCGTATGTTCGGATCGGGTTTTAGATGACCCATGAGCATTTCGGCGTATATTGTGGAAGTCAGCATTTTAGAAGAAATTTCATAAGTCTTGGTTGAAGTGCATTTTAGTGATATTTATGTCCGTTTGGGATTCCGAGTCTGGGAGTAGCTCTGTATGGTGATTCTGGTGTTTGGAGCGCGATCAGAAGTAAATTCGGAGGTCCATAGGTCATTTTGGAGTCATTTGTCTAAAGTTAGAAATTTGAAGGTTTTAAGAAATTGGACCGGAAATGGAAATTTTGATATCGGGGTCAAATTCTGATTCCAGAAGTTGGAGTAGGTCCGTAATGTCGAATATGACTTGTATGCAAAATTTGAGGTCAATCAGACGTGTTTTGATAGGTTTCCGCATCGAATGTAGAAGTTGAAAATTTTAAAGTTCATTAAGCTTGAATTGGAATGCGATTCATGGATTCGGCATTTTTTGATGTGATTTGAGGCCTCGAGCAGGTCCGTGGGATGTTATGGGACTGGGTTGTGTGATTGGACGGGGCTCGGGGGTCTCGGGTGTGTTTCCGGGTGGTTTAGGATCATTTCGGGCGGTTTTGAGATGGTTGATGTTGGTGTCTGGTGTTGTTCTTCGCGTTCGCGGGGATCTACTCGCGTTCGCGAAGAAGGATTTGGCTTCAGGGACTTTGCGCGAAGAAGAAAAATCTCTGTTGCGCAGGTCTGACTTCGGAGGCTCATATCTCACAATCTATAAGGAATTTTGAGATAGTGTAAATTTTACAATTGTAGCCCTTTGTGTCTAGTTTCTATAAAGGTGAATCATTTAGCATTTGGATTTATGTACAAAGAGGTATGGCTGGTACACTACAAGTTGTCCAGGAAGATGAAAAAGAAATTTGTGTTGCACAGGGCTGACTTTGGCAGCTTATATCTCAAAATCTATAATGAATTGAGAGATGACCAAAACATGAAAGTTGTAGATACTAGAGTCTAGTTTTCAGAATTAAACCATTTGTCATTTGGAGTTTTTTTGCAAAACGTTATGACCATTCTACTAGAGGCTGTCTGAGAAGAGTTTGGAATTGCTTTCCGAGATTTTTTGTTCTTCGCGAACGCGAGGGTAAGCCCGCGAACGCGAGGGTAGGCCCGCGAACGCGAAGAAGACTTGCCTGGTAGTGTATAAGTTTGCGAAAAATGGGTTAGGCTCATTTCATCTCATTTCCTCCATGGGAGACGACCTAGGGGCGATTTTGGAGCTTCATCTTCATCATCTATGTCAAGGTAAGCGATTCCCACCTATTTCAAGTTAAATACTTGGATTATATATATATATTAACATGGAAATTCATGGAAAATTAGTGAAAACTTGGGTTTTGGTAGAAACCCTAGAAATTAGTATTTTTGAATTTTGACCATGAAATAGGACATGGGATTTGGAATAAATTATATATTTGAGTTCGTGAGGTTATGGGTAATGTTTATCTTCGAAAATTTTCGAAATCCGGGCACATAGTTTTGAGGATGATTTTATCGACTTTTCGATCGGGGTTAGAAATTGTTATAAATAGAATTATAATGGATATTTGAGCATATATTAATGGATTTGCGTAATTATTGGCTAGTTTTGGGGCGTTGTGCATCAATTTGAGTCATCGGAAGGGCTTGGAAGCCGGTTATGGAACTTTGGAGTGAGGTAAGTCTCCTTTATAACCTTGTAAGGGGTAATTGTCCCCTAGGTGAAATAATTAATCATGTGCTACTATTTGTGGGGGCTACGTACGCACGAGGTGACGAGAGTTCGTGCGTAATTACTATTATGCTTATGTACGGGTAGTCTAGGACCCAAAAGCATGTTTTATTTGTCGTACCTGTAACCTTATTGATGAAATTAAGCATGATTAAACCTCTTCGAACTTGGAAAATTAGTTTCTAGAAAAGATTTAAATACTATCTTTGTGGCCATTAAAAGAGAAATTGAAATTTTCTTGGGTTATTATTTTCCCGATGTAGTCGGGGTGGACTGTTTGAATGTGTATGCATATGTGTGACCGCTTCGCAATTTATATTCCGTGAGCGGGGTGATTTCTTCCACTACTCTCATGGGAGCGAGTCGTACACCATGGCAGATTAATAGATGCATCTACGGTTCGCATTGTTCGACCCTTCGGCAGCACAGTTTACATTTATGTTGGTTCGGGTCGTTCGACCCTCGGCATTTCTTGCGCATGATATTTTCTGGATACCATCTGTGATTTGAACTGTTTAATTGCCTTAAGATATGACTTGTTAACTGAGATGATGAAAACTGGGATATGGAAGAATTTTTCCTTTCCTGCTGTTATATGTAATTTGATAGTGACACCCATGTTTGACATTACACTTGATATCATATTAATTTGACCTCTAGTAAGCGTCAAAGTCGACCTCTCGTCACTACCTCTTCGAGGTTAGGCGGGATACTTACTGGGTACACATTATTTTCGTATTCATACTACACTTGATGTGCATTTTGTTGCACAGGTACATGTATATCTTGTGGCCCGTTTGACGCAGTGGTGTTGCTGATATGGGAAGTTAGGTGATCTGCTCCTCTCGAGACGACCCGCAGCCGGCAGAGTCTTCCTCGGATGTATTGTATTGTATTTTTTTATTCCTTTTGTCCAGTTTGTATTTCGGACAAATATTGTATTACATGTATATTTCCTAGAAATTTGCTCATGCACTTGTGACACCGGGTTCTGGGATGATTTTGGGATGTATTTGTTAATTGAATTGTTAAAACCTCGTTATTTACTCAGTAAATTTTATTCATTGTTATAAAATGAAATGAAAAGTAACGATTTCAAAAATACTAAAATAGGAATTTTAATTAACTACTTAGTGTTGGCTTGCCTGAAAGTGGTGTCCGGCGCCATCATGACCTTAATGGATTTTGGGTCGTGATAACGTGGTATTAGAGCACTAGGTTCCCTTAGGTCTCACGAGTCATGAGCAAGTCTAGTAGAGTCTTGCGGATCGGTACGGAGATGTCTGTACTTATCTTCGAGAGGCTACGGGGCTGTTAGGAGTACTTCCCTTCTTGATTCCTCATCGTGCGGTTTGATTCCTTTGAGGCTTATGCCTATGTTTCTTTCCTACTCAATATTACGCGACACGAAGCGCTTTCTATAATTGGGAATTTGAGGAATCCTAATGGTACTACAGATATAGTGCGTGATGTTTCTCCATGCACGGATAGTTAGGGCTATTGTCATTGCTTTGCGGAAGGATATTATGTGGTTTCAGCTCTGTAATTGAACTTCTATGAGCTTTGAGTCTATGTGTAGATTTCTATGATGCTCATGATTGGTTATTGCACAGTATTGATGAGATGGTAGGATGCTTGTCCATATGTCAGGGCAGTGAGTGACTTGAAAGGAGGTTGGCTCATGGCGTGATTCTGAGATCCAGTATTTTTATTTCCGGCGGAGGAAAGACAATTGGACTATAAATGTTCAGGTTTGAATTGGTGGAGTAATGAGACTTGGTGTTTTCAAGTCTGGTGGAATTTTCATCTGCGATGTGGCATCATCGTCGTCGATTGAATATGTTAAGTTTGCCGGTGTTATGACCTTTTGCAATTTGCCCTGCGGCAGGATATGGTGAGATAGTAATGAAGAAGCGGTTGTCAGAGATCGCGATGTACGGTGGTTCAGGATTGAATAGGTATTTCTAATGTTGATGGCTCGAGAAGGGGGATCTTAGGAAAGGGTTGAGGTTGGTAGTGATCTATCGGTTCAAGTGCTGTAGACATAGGTATTGGTTTGAGGCTGCAGCTGGGCAGAAAAAGATGAGGAAGGACATGTGAGAATTGTCAGGCAATGGTTAAATTTCTAGAAGACCAGGTGTAAAAAATGATTAATTTCTTAAAGGAGTGAGTTGGACCAAAGTGGGGGAGTGGCAGCGTAGCATATGAGTTCTGTTATAGGATGGTCACACGTCTTGAAGAAAGTCTGGAGCCATTTGGGAAATTCATGGTGGATAGTGACTAGGTCCACGGATTTTATTTAGGTGCAACATGACTTCGAGTTTGGAATGCGTTTTTGGACTTTTAGCTGATGTCAATGTGGAAGAAGGAACCTCGGTGGGTCTCAGGGTTATGTAACTATAGCTTCAAGTTAAGTGGGAGAGACCCACCGTCTATAATTGGACTGCATGGTTGTCTACTTGTGTTGTTTATGGTTATTGGTGTATTGGTGAGTTATTATAGCTAAGGGAAAGAACATAAGTGGTAATTTGAGCAAAGGAATTGATAGAGGTGTGCTATAGTTGGCCTTATCGACTCATGTTCGGGCTTTGAGAAAATTCAGGATTTATGCTTCGTATAGAGGTGATGTACAAGGAAAGTTATTCAGTTGGGTGCTTTATTAAGATGGGTGTTCATGTGCCAACGGAGCTTTCGAGTTGATTTTTTTCGGGACCAAGCCAGAGTGGTTTCCTCAACAACCGTCCTAGTGAATTCAAAGGTTAAAATGTGGTGCCTAAGGATTTCAAACCTGCGGTATGGTTAAGAATCGAGCTTTTGTAGCGGATTATGATATGAGCATAGAATATTCTATGATATCTTCGACGTGTAGAGTAGCATTTGGAGGAAAATGATTTTGAATTCATGAAGGAATTGTCAGGATGGGTGTACCAGTTGAAGATGCGAGTGTGTGTGTGCGTGTAAGGAGGGCATGAGATGGTTCATAGGTTTGGGGAAAATGTGGTCTCGTGGAATGGGGTCACTCAGGATGAGTGCGAATTAAGTTGTTATGAGTTGACTGGAGTTGTCATTAGTTCTAAGTCAAGTTAAGGATAAAGTAGAAGAAGTTAGATTGGTTAGCCGTGGTTGAAATGGCATATTGATAGCAGTGATCAATTCATTTAGCGTGATCAAGGTATTCATGTGATTTGTGACGGTACGTGCGGGGTTTGAAGGCCGCCGTAGTCAATTTTATTTGGAAATATCCAAGTATTTTGGCATGTTATGGGTAGGCGGATCCCGGAAGGGTTATGTTAGTTTAGACCACTACTTGAGGATTTGCATGTTCTACAGTTATGAGAATTCACTAGCGTATTGCTATGGTTCTATTAAAACGAGTTAAGTAAAAAGTTTCTATGTAATAAGGTGTTCACCACATTAGTGGTTCAGGAGTTATGATGAAATTCTTGTACTATCGTATATTGTCATGTTAGGTGCAGTGAGTGGTATGAAATTTGAAAGTGAGGATCAGGGTTGCGGTTCGGTGTTGGCAAGGATGTCATGAGCTCGGATGAGCAAGAAAAGGGATTAGAATTTTTAGAGTAAGCTGGTGTTGTCTTCACCGTCACCTGAGATCGGTGTTTTGTGAAAGAGTCTTTGCATCCTGGTCATGGACTCTCGATTTGCTTTACAACGTTAGTATGGTCGGTCGTGTGGATGTGCAGACTTGTTACCATGTGTGGAAGGTTGTGGGAGTGTGATGATCACGCTAAACTATGTCTTATAGAAAGACCAAACGGGCGTTGTAAATATAATCCGGGGAATTACGCCTAGTGTCGATCCCACAGGAAACTCACGTATCAATCAAGCCGTCAGAATACGAAACTTTTACTTAATCAACTTTCTCAAGAATTTTGAATATCAATTGGTAATGTTTTACTACTTCTACTGAACAAAATTAATAAACTAAAGATTAACTAACAATGCGGTGTAAACAATTATAAGAAAGGTCTAAGGTTATGGTTTCCCCCGTCGGTGAACTTCTTTCTTGGATACTTCCTATAGTTT